>JAHRHZ010000043.1:22836012-22883029 GCA_024137785.1 Ginglymostoma cirratum | reverse complement strand
TCCCCTCCCCCATTTCTGATGAAGGGTTTAGGCCCGAAACGTCAAGTTTTCCTGCTCCTCTGATGCTGCTTGACCTGCTGTGTTCATCCAGCCCCATGCTTGTTATCTCGGATTCTCCAGCATCTGCAGTACCTTTTATCTCAGATGCTATTTTAACTCAGTTGTTTTAAAACCATTCAGTCTAAAGCAGTCCCAGGTATGAAAACCAGATGATGGAAAAGTACATTTCATAGAAATCATAGATCATTAGAAGCCCTACAGTGTGGAAACAAGCCCTTCGGCCCAACAAGTCCACACCGACCCTCAGAGCACCGCACCCAGACCCATCCCCGTATAACCCACCTGATCTACATATCCCTGAACACTATGGACAATTTAGCATAGCCAATCCACTTAGCCTACACATCTTTGTACTGTGGGAGGAAACCCACACAGACATGGGGAGAATGTGCAAACTCCACACAGACAGTCACCCGAGGGTGGAATCGAAACTGGGTTCCTGGCACTGTGGGGCAGCAATGCTAACCACTGAGCCACTGTGCTGCCCACTACCAATTTCATAATAATGAGGAGGATAAAGATTCTTATCATTATCACAGCAGATCATTGGGGGTCTTGACAGGTTGAGAGCTGAGAATCATGTTTCTCGTTGAGGAGGGGCTGAGCCCAGAATTGCACGTTCAATTAAAAATGAAAAGGTCTTCCATTTAAAACTGAGAGAAGAAGTTTCCTTCTCTTTCACGGGGTTTTTAGCCTGTAGAATTCTCTTTCCCCAGAAAGCAATGGAAGTTGGCTGATTGAATATATTCATGGTTGAGTTAGATATATTTTTGATGGTCAAGAGTGTGAAGTGGTATGGAGGGCAGACAGGAAGAATGAATTGAGACCACAGTCAGATTGACCATGATTATCAGCTGGCAGAATGGGCTCGATGCACCAAATTACTCATTCCTGCTCGTAATTTTTATGTTCTTGTGTAGGTCCCCCAGTCTACTGGCAAATTCAATAAAGGAGCAAGGCTGGTGCTTACTTTTTTTGTTTGTAGGGCATGGATCCCTACATGTGAATGTATATCATTCCTAGCTAACGTAAATGAGCTACATTACAACAAATTATCTTAGATTGGCTCTTATTTTAGCTATTAGATTACTCAGGCCTATTCAGTAAGCACATAACCAACATTAGACTTGTTTGGGTTATGTAAATGTAGTTGAGTATCATATATATTATGCCTATTATGGACAACTGAAGCTACATTCTGTTTGATTATATAAGCCAAAGGTTGGACTGTACGCTGTACATACTTGATATCCTACTGACACTGAGACTCATGCACGACATTGTTTAATTGTCTGGTAGGCAAAATTTTTTTTGGACTAACGGCAGCATTCTGTTAGTCAAAAATACCACTGCATAGACCTTGCATGGTAGCAGCATAAAACAGCCTACATAACTTGCTGTTCAGGATTCTCACATACTTTGTCTTTCCAGGGTACTTTGAGGCAATCTGGGCACTTTTCAAGTCTAAAAACAGCAGGCTGAAGAGTTACGTCATTTACGGGAAATAGTGATCTATCAGAATATCCATTGTCCCGAAGGATAGCTCTGATATTGTCTATTTCACTAACAAACATACAAAGTGAGAAAATGGCTAAGGCTTTATTTACAAAATCACTGTGCTGTAGATTTCTTCTTCCAACTTCCAGGCAAATTTTTTAGCTTCATCACGAGTTCCAAACTGAGATTGAGTTTCACTCACAGTTCACATGGTGAACGATAAAGCTGGGACGTTCTCTGCTGAAAGTGCAAGCTTGACTAGAAATTCCCTCCTGCTGCCTCTCTCTTTTCAGTTGAATGAACCAAAGTTTACTGCTTCGGTCTGCTTTCTGAGAGGACAGCCAGATAAACAAAATAACATCATATCCCCCACAGACACCTTCTATAGCAATGTGGCAAGCTTTGTAATGTTCTCATACAGAAGTATAAATGATTAACTTCACGTTCACTGCTACTCTTTGATTCTGTAACTCACGAAGGGAATGGCCTCTATAAATAGGATCTACTTGCTAAGACCATACAGCACACTAGATAGACCACACCTGGAATACTTGAACAGTTTCAGTCTCCTTATCTAAAGAAAGATATTTGGCATTGGAGGCAGTCCAGAGAAGGTTCTTTAGGTTGAGCCTGGATATGGACGGATGTCTTATGATGAAATGTTCAGTAGTTTGGCGCTGTACTCAATGTAGATTTTTTTTTCAGTTGGCTTGACTGGGTAAGGTACGGTGAGCTTATTCCCCCTTGTGACAGGATCGAGGACTAGAGGGCATAATCTCAGCATAAGGAGTCACTCAGTCAGGACAGAAATGAGATGGAATTTCTTGTCAGAAAGGTAGTCAGTCTGTGGAATTGGATGCAGAATCTTTAAACATTTTAAGGCAGAGGTAGACAGATTCTTGATTACTGCAGGGTTGATAGATTATCAGGGATGTGCAGGCATATAGAGTTGTGGTTAAATTGGACCAAGCTCAAAGGGCTGAGTAGCACGTTCTTATTCCTTGTTCAAATATAATTCTTTACCGCAGAGGACTGTGGAGGTTAGGTCACGAAGTATATTTAAGGCTGAGATAGACAGATTTTCAGTCAGTAAGAGAATCAAAGGTTTTGGGAAAAATGCAGGAAGGTGGGGTTGAGGATTATGAGCCATGACCTCATTGAATCATGGAGCAGACTGGATGGGCCAGATGGCCTACTTCTGTTTTAATGTTTTGTGGTCTCATATGAATAACATATTGTGTTGATGAATGTGATTACCCACTCTCCAGACATTCTGTCCCCATCATGGAACTCCCTGGGTGGTTGATCGTTTCAACTTGTATTCATCTTGAAAGAAACTACATGCATAGTGTAAATACCTTACTGAAATAATTGCAGATGGCATGGTTCTACCCAAGATTTAAATAGGAGTCATCTATTGTTTACATGTTTATGCCTCTTCATCTGACCTTCTTTATAGTCCAGTAGGTGGTTTTTAATTAACCTCAAGCTTGTTTCAGTTGCAATGACATTAGAATTATTCCTAGTTTCTCAGTCAGTGTTTTCCATTTGCATTTAATCTTTTAAATCCAACCTAACAGTCGTATTCTGTAATATTTGAATTATAAACTAGATACTTGCAACAAAAAGTAATGAAATATATCAAAGTATTGTTTATTGTTGGATTTCATTGTGTGCCAGGACTTAGAAAAATAGACCACATTGTAAATATTCAGTTCTCAGAAAAATAAGGTTTTAATAAATAGTTTAATCTGTTTGTCATGTTATGTAAATTATTTTAAATAATTTATTAAAAATATATAATGTTACTATTTGATCACAACAGCAATAGTTGATGTTAATTTGAATTAAGTACAGATAAATATAACGTGAGATAATGCGGAATACAACCAACTGGTGACAATAAATTACTGCAACCGATTTACATGGAAAGCTGTGACTCAAAAGAACTCAGCTGTTTGCCAATTTTGACATTGTTTCGTTTATCTATTCCTCATATGTCATAGTCCAAGCAGAATCTTGAATGTATCCCTCTTGAATATAGAACATCGGAAGTTTTTATTCTTTCATCAGAATATGACTAATAAGGAAAGTGAACTGAGTGATCACAGTACTATATTTAGCACCTTAGTCAATTACTTCCTAGTTATTATACTTCATTAATCAGCAGTACCAAAAAATTGACGAATCATAGAAAATCTTCGAATTGTACAAAAATTTGGGTGAACATGTTTCTAGAGTTTATTTATCATAACTTTGTTCATTTCTTTGTAAAATATTTAACAGATTCAAATAATTATTTCTGCCTGACATTTATAGCAATCACTATTTCTATTTTATTATGTATTTTTTAGTGCTTTTTGGCAGAATTTAGCCATTCTCAATTACGTTCTCAATTTGGGATCCAACATTAAATAGTAACTACACAAATATAATCATGTTCTTTTAAGTACTGCAAAATTGTTAAATATGTAAGTAATTTGCATGTTTATTATTTATCAGTAGAATTTCTGATGAGGAAAGTACAGCCCAGTAGGATTTTGCATCATGTTGTAGGATCCATGAAACTTCTTTTTCAGACATAATATAATCTGAAAGGTTAAAACGTTACATTAGTAAAATATCAGATGATGTAATTTGTTAGGCAACATTATATATATTGTGTAGATTAAATTCTGTCACATTATGTATGTCTATTACTGAATTACATTTTTTTAATCAACTGAGTACAGCTCAGTTCTCTTTTCAGTTTGTTTTATTAAATAAAGGTTATTTTACTGTATTTTTATTGCAGAGCCAACTTCAATATGTGTCATGATGACAGGAAAGACAGCAGTGAAAATGTCAAATAAGTTGAATGACTTCCACCAGTGTTGCCTTGATCAAATCCCTGTTACACTTGGACAGACAATATCACCAATGGACTGGTACACAAGATTGGTCAGGAGGCCCCAGCAGGACATTCTGACAGAGAGAAAACTGAGACTGGCAGAATATGTACTTCATCTCCTGGACAGACGCAAATTAAGACCACCAGCTGAATGGACACTGCCAGATCGGGGAGAAAAAGTGTGGTGCTGGCTTAAAAAAATAATTTTGAGGATAAGTTCAAAGGAGGAAATCAACTGGAGCAAAGATTGCCACACATTGGAGCCAGTGGAGGAACCTTGCTGTCTATTGTCCTGCATAGGACTGGAGCTGATCACAATGTACTGTGACACAAAATATTTGGACTGAAATTTTACTGCAAGTTTCAGGATCCAGACGTCAGGGTGAGAAATGGAACCTGAGCTTGTGTTTGCCGGCAGTGGGTCCAGCTCTATGTTTTAAGTTCAGAACAACAGGCAGGCTCCTGGTTCTGCTGATCCAACCAGGGGATCTGCAACCCAGATGCCTCGCTACACAACCAGGAGAGGTGGGTACAACTGAAATATGGCCGGCTCCTTGGGGTCCCTCAAAATGGAGCTGCCTTCAGAAAGGCAATTTATAATAAAATTCAGGGTGGTCAAGGGAGGAAGACACTGTTGATTATGGAACTATCTCCTCAAGGTGGCCCCAGGGACACCTGGGACCATCTCTGTGGGATTTGTAGCATCCGAGTCGGATAGCCACACACACCAACAGGTTCAAGAACAGTTTCTTCCCTGCTGCTATCAGACTGCTGAATGGACCTTTCTAATTTCAAATCTAATGTTGATCTTGCTTTTGAGTACCTCTTGTGCAACTGTTACCTTGTATGCCTCGCGCTATCTAAACACCTATGATCTGTGTGTTCTTGTATGTTATGATCTGCCTGTACTGCACGCAAACAAAACTTTTCACTGTACTTAGGTACATGTGATAACAATAAATCAACTCATGCACCTTCTACTTTCCTCCCATCCTGAAGGGAAGATTCTACCTGCAATATTGACCTGTCTTTTCCTTCCACAGATGCTGTCTGTCCTGCCTGGTGTCTTCAGTACTTTTTTTTTCCGTTTTAAAAGAAGTCTTTTTAACATTGGTATTGCAAGTGCAGAATGCAATATTCAAATGAATCTTGAAGACAAATGATCCCCGTCACTGAATTAATCAATGATCTTAAATATCCTGCCTCCTTGCTGGTGCTGCCCTCATAATCAGTGTGTTATTTTCAATTATATGCTTCTCATTTCTAGCATTCGGCATTGCACAATATGGAACAATCAGATGTACTTACAAATAAACACAAGAGGAAGAGCAGGAAAAGGATGAGCAGTATTCCCAGCACGATCAATATGATTGCCCAATATGGTATTTCTGTTCTGTCACTGGAGACTGGTTCTTTAGCTTCTGTACAAAATAAATTCAGAACAATTAGACATAATACCGAAGAATAATTTGCTATCCCCGACCACCTCCAGGGATGCATCATGTTTTAAATTAGTGTGCAGTTCTAGCACTGTTAGCTAAATGATTTAGAATTACGTGACGTTATTCTGTAACCTTGCATTTAAACTGGGACCACTGCAGTTAAAAAGGAATGGAGCAAGAGACAGATGACAGGATTTTCCATTATTGGTTGAGAGTCCTGACATTGGAACCAAATGCAGGTTCTGATACTGCGCTATGTCAGAAGCAGATATTTAGCAAAGATTTTGCCTGGATTGGCCAGACATGTTAAATACGGGAAGGATGTTCTTGATGATGGAGTAAGTCCAGAACTGGGAGTCATAATTTAAGGATACGGGGTAGGCTATTTAGTACTGGGGTGAAGAGACATTTCTTCATTCAGAGAATGATCACACTGACTGGTGAAGTAAACTCAAAGGGCCGAATGGCCTACTCCTGCTTCTACTTTCTATGTTTCTATAAGCCAGAGATCATGTTCACAATCTAATTAAGGATGATAGGCAGACGCTTTAATTGGAGGCATTCTCTCTGCATTTTTAAAGGATTTGAATTTTTAAAAATAGCTAAAAAGACCACTCATTACGAAGGAAAAAGTCCCTGGGTAAATATTAGTGGTAGTAGGTTGAGGTCCTTAAGTGAGCATCATTTGCCCACATGTCATTTGATATAGTGAGTCTTCCCCAAAGGTGCAATGTAGTACTCCAGGCCACGGGGCAGGCTCCCCGTTAACTCTGTTACTCAGAAAAGTCGTGTCTGCTGCAACTTAGATCAGAAATCTGCACATGTGCTATGAACACCATTTCGATGGAAAAATGCCACTTAAAACAGTAATTATCTGGGTGTGAAGAAACTAAAACTGTGGTTGCAATGTCTGAATTGGGATGCACAAGTTATAGTCATTAGTTTAACAGCGTATCATGTGCAGAAAGCAAAATGAATAAATGAAAAAAATGGGATTATAATGAGAGATTGAAGGGACAAAAAGAAAAGTATTTATATTTGTATACATTTTTTCATAATACAAACAACAACTGAAGAAATGACACTGTGTATAATTGAATCAACTTTTGGTGTTGTAGTGATTGACAACAAATAGTCAAGACTTATCTATCATTAAAATCTAACTTTTTTCGTGTGTTTAGTTAGTATCTATCTCGTAAGTATCTGAATTTCATATACTTCACATATTTGAATGCCAAGTTGCTCAACAAGGTACTATTGTAGTGAAAGAGTGTCTTGTTGAAGAACTCAGCATTTCCAGCGTCCATAATTCTTTGTTTTATTTTCCTGTTATTGTGAAGTTTTTGGAGGAGGAGAGTTTGGACTTCCTGATTTTTGCATTTAATGGCACATTGGTCACAAACAAAAGTTGGTCTTTTACAATGGTGAACACTGATAGACTCACTATTGTTTCAGCCACAAAATCTGGGCCATTCAATTATTCAATGAAACCTGCTTCTTTGTGAATTCAAGGCTACTTGCACCAGTTGTGAAACCCAAGTAGTCTCACACTCCTTCCTGAAAATATTCTCACACTTCTCACTTTCAGGGTGTATGGTTATACTTTTGCTGTTTTGCAGATGCTCATTTTGGTGTTAATTTCCCTTAGATTTGCATGGGAAGTGTATGTCTTTGGAAATTAATTGTGATTCAACATTTTGCAGCAGTCATATTGGTTAAATTTTGAATGTTGCTTGAAAAACTAACTTTACAAAACATTTTTTTTTTTGATAATTCCCTCAATCCCCAAATCTGAAAAGCTAAAACCAAATTGATATTACCAATAGATAACACAGTGTGGAGCTGAATGAACACGGCAGGCCAGGCAATTTCAGAGGAGCTGTAAAGTTGACGTTTTGGTTTGGGAAGGGTCCTGACCCAAAACATCAACTTTCATGTTCCTCTGACGCTGCCTGGCCTGCTGTGTTCACCCACCTCCACACTGTGTTATCTCTGACTCCAGCATCTGTAGTTCTTACTATCTCTGAGTGAGCTGATATTACCAACGATTGCTGGAAATCTTTCCCAGAATCTAGGTAAACAAATGTGCCTAAATGAAACAAATTATAATTGCCACCACTGTAATAAGATATGTAACTTATTAATAGGAGCCAAACTTGGGATGTGGCCTACTTGATAGGAACTAACCAATCCCTTTCAACATGATTAAGTGACTCACATAAAACATCCCCACTCTTTCCAAAGAAGCACTTCTCTATCCACTTTCTTCAGAATTATTAACTCATCCAGATTATTGTTAATTAGTGATTAACTTGTAATAATAGAATTGTTAAAAATAAATACAATTAAAATCGATACTTTACCCACTGCCAAACTGGTATTTCTCAGCTGGTAGATGTTTCCAAGCAAGTTTGTTGAATTTGTTCCCATGGCAAACTCTGCTTTGACTTGTTCTGCTATCACTGGTTCATTCACAGCAGAAGGATCAAAGTAACATGCGCAGATACATTTCACTGATCCAATTCTGTTGGTAAGAATGGCAGGAAAAATGATGATTTCAGTCATTCATAACTTAAACGAGCAGAGTAATTGAAGCAGAGTAACTGGAACAACAATTATCCCAAGTATTATTAAAGATTCAGTGATTCAACATATATTGCAAAAGTCTGCATACATTTAAGGACACCTCCTGCGGCTAAATTTTCTGTTTGTTATGTTGTGATACTGTTCGCAGGGCATAGTTAATCAGAACACCATCTTAAGCTCCATAAATCTGTCACTACATAAAGGAGTTGTTTAACTGCAAATTGTCAGTATCTTATAATATCTACAGTTGAATTTAACTCCAGATACAAGTTTAAAAATTATACTGGTAAGCAATTCACATGCCAGATTTGGTTTCAGTTTGGTCTACTGCTAATGAGCTTAATCTAAAAGGTAAATTCTTCGTTTTATCTTAATGCTTAACATTTGAAGTAAATCCTCTTACCTCAGTCCTGTAACTTTACAGATACGGTAGCTGTCTTTTAAAGCACTGTTTTTATACAACTCTTCAAGCTGCAAAGTATACACATTAGTAAGTAAACATTGCAAACTTTTCAATATATAAATCTAATAGAAAATGTTGAAGGTTTACGTGTTTGTCAACAAAAGTGCAGAAAACATTCACTTAGAGAATAACGTAATTTTGCATTTGGATTTTTTCAAGTTTAAATTTGAAGAATGACCGGAAAATAGTTCTTACCATTTTGGTAACATTAGCAACAATGCTTTGGTATTCATGGGAATTTGGATCATTAAGTGCTTCAGTGAAATTTCTGTTTATTATGGTGAAGTTAAGCTCAAATGGCAAATCGCCTTCTCGGATTTCAGGTGACAATATAGTCGGTGCTGTAGTTGGTTCCAATTCGTGATAACCTGAAATTAAAAGGTGAAATGTCAATCTCTCATGCAGGGTTTCAGCAAGGATATTACCTATTAAAGACTAATAAAAGATTCACAATTATATTTATTTCGGTGGTTAATGGACAATGAAACATTTGTTATTTCTGGTCCCGTGATCTGCATCTTGGTCAACCACACAAACTTTGCAGATGATTTGAAATCAGTAGAGAGCTTGGCTGCCAATGTTTTTTCCTTTTGTTACATTGGGACCTTTGGAGTTTGCATGGTTCGTAACTGCTGGAAACCTTTTAGATGCAGCTAATTTTATGTTTAAGCTGTGAAAAGATTGCAATATATGTTTTATTTTACAAGGAAAATCATTTAATTTGACTCAATACATACCATCCACATAGAGGCTGTCTTTGTTCAATGCATATATTCCTAATACAGTGATTTTCTCAGTGTTGTCTCTGAATTCATTATAAACAGTGACTTTATCAACTCCTGAAATGGTGGGATTATTTTTAAAAGAACAGCGTGCTTCAACTTTTGTATTGCCTTGATTCGCAGAACTGTTCAAGGAAAAAAGTGTTGAAATCATTGGAAATATGGCATTGATTTTATGCACTAAAATATTAATATGGATTGATAATACAAACAATCCAGCATTAAGAATCATTTCGAAAATAACTAATTGTCTTGACGCTTACAATGTAATGCCGCAGAAAATGTAGATGTTTAGGTAAAATGAGCCAATTGAAATAGGAAGTATCTACTTGGCCACATAATTTTCAGTATAATATGAAATGCAAATTGAGATGTTGAAATGACCTGCTTCTGAGCTAGAATTGGGGAAAAATGAGTATCTGGCGAAAGTGAAGATATTTATAGCATCCATACAAAATTAAGTCAGTCCACCAGCTATGTCAGTTGACTTCTTTGTGTCAGTTTCAATGAAGAGTAATGCTGTAGTTAGTTTGGACAGGGAGTCCTATAGAAGTTCCAGTTTGTTAGCTTTCATTTAAGACTTAGTGTACCATCAGCTAAGCTCACAAGGTTCATCCACTCTTACCTTATTAAATGTGTAAAGCAACCCCAGAAAGATGACCCGCTGGACCAGATTCAGCTGTTTGCTTGGAAACCACCCCATGCTGTCCACCAGTGATCCTGCCTTCTACAGTCATAAACAACATCTTTTGGGTGTTGAGGCTCAGCCCATTGCCCCAACCCTAGAAAGTTTTGCCAGGATCAACTGCATGGTGTTGGGCATGAGTGTCATTACCATACTTATGTTCAAAGCTTATATTTTTCATTAGATTAAAACATAAGGTTTGGAGTACAGGCATGCAAATGTTATGCTGCAGTTCTACAAAAGCCTAGTTAGACCCCACTTAGGAATACTGCAAGCAGATCTAGGTACCACAGGATGTTTGGGCCCTGGACAGAGCTCAACACAGCTTTACAAAGGTGATACCCGGTCTTCAAAGGTTAGGTTACGAGGATAGATTGGACAAATTAGGTTTCACAGTCCTCAAAATATGTTCATTCAGAAATATCCAATGCAGACATTGGACATTCAACAGATATTTGTCTTACCTGAAAGATACGAGCTCACAATTTGTGAACGTTTCATTTACCTTGCTGCTTTTGTACAGATTGTTAAGCTGCAAACAAAAAGATTCAAAGTAACTGGTTTGGAATGGAGAAACCCATCATTAAAACAGAGATAAAAGGTACTGCAGATGCTGGAGAATCCGAGATAACAAGGTGTGGGGCTGGATGAACACAGCAGGCCAAGCAGCATCATAGGAGCAGGAACCAGGAGCAGGAACTGCTGTATCCGTTGTGGCTTCCTCTACATCGGGGAAACCAAGCGGAGGCTTGGGGACCGCTTTGCAGAACACCTGCGCTCAGTTTGCAACAAACAACTGCACCTCCCAGTCGCGAACCATTTCAACTCCACCTCCCATTCCTCAGACAACATGTCCATCCTGGGCCTCCTGCAATGCCACAGTGATGCCACCCGAAGGCTGCAGGAACAGCAAATCATATTCAGCCTGGGAACCCTGCAGCCCAATGGCATCAATGTGGATTTCACAAGCTTCAAAATCTCCCCTCCCCCAACCACATCCCAAAACCAGCCCAGCTCATCTCCACCTCCCTAACCTGTTTTTCCTCTCACCTATCCCCTCCTCCCACCTCAAGCCCCACCCCCATCTCCTATCTACTAACATCATCCTGCCCCCTTGACCTGTCAGTCCTCCCCGGACTGACCTATCTCCTCCCTACCCCCCCCCCACCTACACTCACCTTTACTGGCTCCATCCCCGTCTCTTCGACTTGTCTGCCTCCTCTCCACCTATCCTCTCCTCTAGCCTTCCTCTATCCGCCTCCCCCTCTCTCCCTATTTATTTCAGAACCCTCTTCCCCTCCCCCATTTCTGATGAAGGGTCTAGGCCCATCATTAAAACATTCTGATTTAAATCAATCAATTAAATGTGATTCTACTGTCAACTTACCAAACTAATAACATTGCTTGATGTAGTTATATATTCAGCAGAATTGATGTTTTGTAATTCTGATCTAAATTCCAGGTTGTTTATTGTGAAAGTGACATTAAAGTCAATGGGTTTTATCTCTTTATTTGGTTGCAGCGTCACTACCTCAACAGGGGCTTCAGCTGTAAGGAAAGAGTAAATAATTACCCAGGCAATACAATGATCTGTAACACAATATTTCCTGACTTTACCAATTATACATGAAACAAAAAGTTCTGACTCTGAAATCAGCTCTTTTCAGTTAAAAAAAATCAGCTCTTTTCTCTAGCCTGGAGCATTGTTTTGCCAAATGTTATCATGTTATTAATCTGATTATATTCAAACCATCTGTTCCAATGGGTAATATGAGAAAAGTCTACTTTCTGAAATACATATTTATTCAAGTTAAAAATGGATTTTGTTTTATTTTAAATTTGGACACCTTATTGATTGTTTGATTTAGTGAATAGCATATCTTTATTCATTTTTATGTATGCAACCAGATATACCAATTAATTCATAGGCAAACACAGAAACTCATCCACTGACAGAGTTATTTCCTTTAGGAGAGCAATTTTCCCTTTGATGGGACATATTATGGAAGCAGGCATAATTGGTGCTGGCCATTGATATACTACTTAAGGGCCTTAATGGATCGTAGGCCAAGAAGGTCCTATCTTCACATCAAAAACTTAATTAGTGAGGTGTTGAGAAGGGCAAGAATCTCTCCGGTGCCATCTCATCCAATTATTTATTCTTTAACCACCTTCAGGGAGGGATAGTCTCCACTCTGTGATCTTAAAGGAGCATTATAAGTTGCGTAATTGTTCATTTCTGGTTATATCAAATCATCTGAGAAGTAGGATCATTTTTAATGAACAGCAAGTAAAAAAAAATTTGGAAAGATAGTCATTCAATCCAATCAGTAAATAAATATGGCTTCTTCACAGTTTTTATTGAGGTCCAAGACCCTCAGTCTGCACGTATCCACAAATTGCTGTGGTCCATAGAGTCTCTCTAGCCTGTTTAAACTGGGTGACATATCAGTAAAACGTCTTTAAGGAACTTAAAATAGCACAAATTTCTGCACTTAAACTGATAAATGTGTTCAACCTGGCTATATGTAGAACACGGTCAGTCAAACAGGCATTCTGCCCAATATCTTATACCACCTTCAGGCAGAGATGACATTCATGCAACAAGGGTGCATGTACAGGATTCAGAAAAAGCAGGAACGAATGAAAGTTATGTCCAGTCTCTTCTAACTCATTGTTACTGGGTGCAAAAAAATGCTCTTCATTTTAATGTCCAGGATTGATTGATGTGATTGTATAACTAAGGGATAGCTTTGCTAAGTGTAATAGATCACAGATCAGATGAACTTGCATTGGTACTGTGACTAGCTCCTATCAAACTGATCTAATATTGGGGGCCAAAGATGTATGGAGACAGTGGACAGAAGACTTGCTGTCAATTTATTTCTAAGTGTCTTGAATACAACGGATAAAACACCGTATATATCTCAGAATGTTAAAAAAAATTAAAGTAGAATAGCCAAAGTTCAGGTGTCTGTTTTCAGGAGTTGCTAAAGCAGTAAAGTTGTACCTGCAGACAGGAGGATGAGCAATAAAATGTCCAATAATCTATACCCATGGCTCAATTAACTTATAAATATTTAAATCAGTTTAGTTTTATAACTTAGAAATGTAATAGACCTATGTATTTCAGTTTTGGTATATTTTATTTTTAATTTGTTTTTGATATCAATGGTTATTGTAACGTTACACATGGTTCTTTTAATTAAAACATCAGTAAGATATGAATGTTATGCAAATACATCAATTTGGGACATTTGAAGTGATATTAATTCTCTGGGGTATCATTACGTATTCGAAACAGACACATAAATTATTCACTGGTGCCACCATATCTTGGTAAATATATGTAGAGTTGGTAATCTAACAGGGACAGGTTGTTACAATAGGGATGATCTTACAAAGTGCTTGGTATGTCAAACAATGATTCAAGAGACAGTAGGAAGTGATGACACTTCCATTCTCTTTTGATGACAATTGCTTTTAATAAAATCAATCAGGAATATACTACCTAGTTCATCCACAGCTCAGCAAGAACTATTTATGCACTAATAAGCCTGTAAGAGTTCAGGATGTCTTTGATCATGCATACGGTGGGGGGAGAGTGGTTTTCAAGGGTACATAAGTGGTGTTTTTAGAAATTCATTGCACAGGAAGACCGAAGATACAAGTAAAATGAAAATAAAACGGAACAAAAGATCTTTGCCTAGTCAACCAATGCCACAAACTGGCACCCTGAAGTAGATCGACAGAAAAACCACTGCTTTAATAAAATATTATTTCTTTTGCACATGTTACAATAAACTTATTGAATTAATTGAAAAAGTATTTGTGCCTAGAATGGGTCTTGCAACTAACTGGGACAAGTAAACTTTTAGATTTGCTGTCATATATATAAGATTGTAACCGCTATTGACTTTGGTAGTGTTCTCATTAGCTTTAGCTGTTAAAGTGGAACAGACTAGCATCATTTGTTTTAATAATTAGCATTTGAGTTTGTCATATTTAATGCCACCTCATATCAGATATATCTAATTCATCTTGTAATTGAATTATTTCTAATTTTATTAGGGCATAACATTATGCATGCTCTGAAGGAATAAAAACAAAATCCTAAGAATATCTTGTAAAATCTAGACAGGTAACATCAATAAACTCCCAGCTCTTGATTTCAAATTTGACTTCCAGGACTGTAATAGTGCCTGATTATTAAACTATTGGATATTTCATCAAAAGTTGGCTAGCTCTGAACAAATAATGAGGGAGTGCTATGACTGTAATAAAAGTAATACTCACTGATTAAAGGAGCTGATTCATGATAACCTGAAAAACCAAAAATATACGTTTTCTATCAAGTGAAGCAGGTTGAAATGCATTATGAGAAAGCAAACTAAAAATTAATGTGATTGCTTGAAATCTCTCTGATTCATTTGGAATAAAATATTCAAACAGAATTGAATACAATGGAACAGAACACCTCTTTTAAATGCTAAATACCATTCACATAGAGGCTGTTGCTATCCAGTGAATATGCTCCCAAGGTGGAAATTTCCTTTGTGTTGTCCCTGATCCGATGGTACACCGTAATTCTATTCACTTCCTGCGGATTGGAATCATTTTTGAATATGCAGTTTGCATACACGCTGGTGCTACCAGCATTTGTTGGGCTGTAAGACAAACAGTCGATTAAATGAGTGAGAAAGCATTGGAGTAGAAATTTGTCTCAGATAATGGTGCAAAGTTGGCATTATTAGATTGGCCACCCATTGTACTTAACCTGATGTTTTGGATGATTGCACTCTTGTAGAATTAATTTCAAGTGCTACATAGAATGAGTTGCTGATTCAAAACCAACCATTTTGTGACATTTTCTGTGATGAACGTCTGCCCTATGTCAAAAATCAGGTTGGCAGACACAAGTCTACATGGGCTACTGGTATTAATTTATAATTTTGAGGGCTGAGGCCAACTGAAAATTCTTACTGAAGAATATCTCCCATTGCAAGTTTGTAGTGCTCTCCACAGAAAGCGACTGATTTGTTTTTCTTCATTCATTCATGGGATGTGGCCATTGCTGGCCAGGCCTACATTTATTGCCCATCCCTAATTATCCAGAGGGCAATTAAGTGCAAACCACATTATTGTGGGTCTGGAGCCACCTGCAGGCCAGACCAGGTAAAGTTGACAGATTTCCTTTCCTAAAGGACATCAGATGGGTTTTATCAGCAATCAGCAACAGTTTCGTGGTTATCATCTGACTCTTAATTCCAGATTTTTGTTGAATTCAAATTCCTCAATCTGCATGGCAAGGTTTGAACATTACCTGGCTCTCTGGTTTATCAGTCTAGCGATAATACCAGGAGGCCAGCGCCTCCCCTGGATTGGTGACAATTATCCAATTGATAGCTTGGCCCCATCAGATGAAGAGAATGGAATGGTTTGGCCAGCTGAGACATTTTCTTGTCTACATGACAGGGACTTTAGATCTCACGTTAAAATAAAATCAACTATTTAGTGAGCTACAAGAAATCCTGTTGGCTAAAGCAGCAACCACATTAATAAGCAGATTGATCTGAGTCTCGAAACAGTAGCCAGAATTCTGAAGAATGTTTAGAATTTTAAACATTGTTGTAATACTAACTATGTCTTTAAAAAAAAACATTGTTGAAACAAGTATTAAGTGGATTTTGCATAAACTTTTCTTACCTGAATGATTGAACTTTGCAGCTTGAAAATGTTTTCTTGATGTTGCTGTTTGTAAACAGGTTGTTCAACTTGAAGGAAAGGAACAGCAACAGTATTAGAGAGAAAATTCTATAATTAATGCAATTATGTATTCATATTAATAATTAAATTGTTAACTGACCTGGTAAGCAATAATATTTGAGGCAGATTTATACAGAGCAGAATTGGATGATATTAGATTTGCTGTTGGAGGTAGGTTAGTAATAATGAAGGTCACATTAAAATCAAAAGGCTTTGTTTCCACATTTGGAGTTGTGGCCACAAATGGTGCTGTTAGGAAAAAAAGTAGATAAACATTAAACTGAGAATGAAAATAAATCTTCCCAATTGCATTATTTACATTTCAGAGATGAAAATAAATCAAAAATATAGAATCAGAATATGAAGCTACATAGTGGGCGGCATGGTGGCTCAGTGATTAGCACTGCTGCCTCACAGCACTGGGTTTGATTCCACTCTCGGGTGACTGTCTGTGTGGAGTTTGCACATTCTCCCCGTGGCTGTATGGGTTTCCTGCAGATGCTCTGGTTTCCTCCCACAGTCCAAAGATGTGCGGGCTAGGTGGATTGGGCATACTAAATTGCTCGTAGTGTTCAGGGATATGTAGATTAGGTGGGTTATAGGGGGATGGGTCTGGGTGGGATGCTCTGAGGGTCGGTGTGGACTTGTTGGCCGAAGGGCCTGTTTCCACACTGTAGGGATTCTATGATCTACATTTGAGAAATTGCAGTAAAGTGGAATGAAAAAGTCTGTCTTTTGCAAAGGGAACTTCATAGAGTCATAGAAGTAAACAGCATGGAAATGGGCCCTTTGGCCCAACATGCCCATGTTGCCCCATGTTCTCAATTAAACTAGTCCCATTTGCCTGCATTTGATCCATATCCCTCCATACATATCCCATCCATGTACCTGTCCAAATGTTTCTTAAATAACAAAATTGTACTCGTTTCCACTACTGCCTACAGCAGCCCATTCCAGACACTCACCAATCTCTCTATGAAAAAAATTGCCCCTTTGGACAGTGTATCTCTCCTCTCTTACCTTAAACTTATGCCTTCCAGTACGTATACATATTACATGTCGTATTGGGACAAAAACTGCTCTAATTAGTGGTCGCATAACTGAGTGCAAATTGAAATAGAAAGTCCTTCTGAATTTGTTGAATCTGTAAAAGATTTAGTGTCTAATGCTAAGTCTGGAATAATTTTGGTTGCTGGTAGCTTCTCCTTACATGTTACTCATAATTATGTTATCAGCCTGGTAATAATTAAGGACCACATATGACAGAGATATGATAACAGTGCACGCAAAGTCTCTGCAAAGCTACAAACATTTTCGTTTTGAGAATTTATCTGAATGAACAAACAGGAAAATAATAAGGAGCCAGCTGTGAATGGGAATCATCAGCAATGCAGTGCTCGAGTTTGCCAATTGATAATCAGAGTTTAATAAAGAATTATTTTGTTATCTCCCACAGCAATGAAAGTCTTGAGAAACAACAGGAACCATACTTACGGGCTGAAGGAGCTGCTTCATGGTAACCTGAAAAATCAAAAATGTGTCTTCTATAAAATCAGTTAGATGGGAATTCATCATTAATTAGTGCAATGAGATGCATTAGTTTTGGTTAAATTTTCCCCAAATTATTCACAAAAGATCATTCAACATAATTAGATGAAATGTCTTTAAATGCTAAATACCATTCACGTAGAGGCTGTTGCTATCCAATGAATATGCTCCCAAAGTGGAAATGTCCTTTGTGTTGTCCCTGATCTCATGGTACGCTGTAACTCTATTAACGTCCTGAGGATTGGAATCATTTGTGAATGTACAGATTGTGTACACACTGGTGCTGGCAGCATTTGCTGGACTGTAAAATACAAAGTTATTTAAATAAAGTAGGAAACATTGCAACAAAATCAGGTTGGCAGACAGAAGCTCCTGCACTCTTATGGTATCAATTTACAATACTGTGACTAAATGTCAATTTGTTATAACTGACATGAATGTCAGCTGAGAATCATTGTTGAATGATTCTTTGCACCCTTTGCATTTGCGTTTGCAGGAAGTGCAGATGCTGAGAATCTTCCACATGATAATTTGTTCACCAGAGAAGTAAATATAAAAGGCTTGAAAGGTTTGATTTATTAAACCGCAAAATGCTGGCTCTCTGCATTCGCGGGCTGCTGTTAAAAGTGCAAACTAACTCACGTCCAGCCGAGAAGTCTATTGAGGGCCTTGGATTTCAGCCTCTATTAAGTGAGGCTGGAAGGGCTTGTTTGCAGGTTTCACCTGCCTGGTCTGGATGGCAGATCTGTGGCTGGGCTAACTAGCAGGCAGAGTGTAGGAAGGATATGAGAGTAGCAAGCCTTGGAGGGCACAAGCTGTCCCCCCGAAAATGGAATGTCGTGATCTTTGGAATCATTGTCCATTCTCTGGACAGACATTTCAGCTAACTGTTGGAGGACAAATTGCTAGACTGTAGTGACACTATTAAAACCCATTTGTACATTGTTGTACTCAAACAGATTATTCCCAGCTATCTGAACATAATTATGCCAACTCAATCTAACATTAATGATTTTAACACTGAGAAAAAAGCAGAATTCTGAAAGATACCAAGAGATTTTAGCCACTTTTGATAAACTTGAATAAGATACTGATAGGCTTCATTACCAACATTCCTTACCTGAATGATTGAACTTTGCAGCTTGAGAATGTTTTGTTGATGTTACTGTTTGTAAATAGTTCATTCAACTTGAAGGAAAGGAATAGCCACAGTATTAAGAGACCACGTTGTGTAATTAATGATAATATATAATTGCATTAATACGTAAATTACAAACTTACTTGGTGAGCAATAATATTTGAGGCAGATTTGTACAGTGCAGAATTAGATGATATTAGATTAGTTGTTGGAACCAAGTTAGTAATGGTGAAGGTCACATTGAAATCAAAGGACTTGGGTTGAAGGTTTGGTGTGGTGGCCACAAATGGTGCTGTTAAGAAAGATTAAGTAATCATTATGCTGAGAATAAAATAATTTCTTCAACTGTAATATTTCTATTGCAGAATGAAGTTTAAATAAACCAAGAATTATAGAAACCACATCAGAATATTTTATATTGTTGTCAAGAGTTTTTTTGAGGCAGAATAGGATAGAAAGGTTTGTCTTCCTTTAGCAAAGAAAACCTTTTGCTTTCATGTATGCGATTGGCAATAAAACTCTCCTAACCACTGACAATGTAACTGAGTGCTTCTTCACATAGAAAATTCTCCTGATTCTTGTTACCACCTTGGAGGGCAGAATGCTCTGTTCCTCCTTCGGCAGGTGTGCAAGGGGAATGGGTGGCCAGGAAATTTTTTCAGGTGTCTTTGCCCAGGGATCTACCATCCCAGTTTCACTGTGGGACAGGTGAGGGATATAGGATGACGTGCCCACCCTTTCTCCAATTGGGGGCCCTGAAATGATCTATTAATGATTGGTTAATAATCATTCCCCATCCACACTAAATTTTTGGCCTGGCAAGAAGAGATCAGTAACGGGGGAAGGTCAGAAAGTGAGGTGGTTCCCACTAGGTCTGGCTCCCTCAGATGGTCCCTTCCACCCTGGACTGTCCAAGAACTTAAACCCCCTCCACTCCCCTCAAACTTGCCAACTCTGCCAACTGCTCCAGGCTCCGCCATCCATTCCCAGCCTGAGATCTTCACATTTACCTGGGACTTCGACTCTGGGGACTGTGTGCATTCCCAAGCCTGTGTGCTGTAGCTTCTGTATGGTAGCACACCAGGCTGAGAACTAGTCCTGAATTGAGGGCAAAATCCTACCTCCATCCCATTAAAATTGGTGGATAATTGGCTGTAGTTCAATTTGTATTGGCTGTGATACATTCACCACTGAAACAGAAGAAAGAGAAATCCTACCATCTGAAAATTCCTGAGTGCAATCAACTTTGGGTGACAGGTCTGATTTCAGTTACTGTTAGCTACTCCTTATATGTTACTACCAGCTCTGTTACTACCCTGTTAATAAATGCCTGAAGTGAAGGGATGAGGGTCACATAGCACGTACAAAATCACTGTTCAGTCAAAAACATTTCAATTTAAGAATTTACATGGATGATCAAACTGGAAAATAATGGTGAACCAGCGCTAAATGGGATATAGGACACCTCCAATGAGGTGCATGTGTTTGACAATTTGTTAATGTAGAATTATTTTATTTCCCACAGCAATGAAAGGAAATCTTAAGAAAAAATAGAAACAGAAATCACACTCACGGGCTGAAGGAGCTGCTTCATGGTAACCTAAAAAAAGCAAAAATAAGTCGTCTATTAAACAAGTATTGTGGAAATTCATCATCAATTGGTGAAATAAGATATGTTAGATTAGTTGAAATTTCCCCAATTTAATCACATAGACACATTCACCATGATAGAAAGAAAAGTCTTTAAAACAATAAATACCATTCACGTAGAGGCTGTTGCTATCCAGTGAATATGCTCCCAAGGTGGAAATGTCCTTTGTGTTGTCCCTGATCTCACGGTATGCACTAACCCTATTAACCTCCCGAGGATTGGAATCATTTGTGAATGTACAGATTGCGTACACACTGGTGCTGGCAGCATTTGCTGGACTGTAAAATACAAAGTTAATAAATTTATTTAATTAGGAAACATCACCATAAAATCAGGTTGGAGAAAGAAGCGTCTGTGCTAATAAGGGCATCAATTGCTTGAGGTAAGCCTCAAAGTGTTACAACTAAAGTAAATGGGAATAAGGTGCTGAATAACTCTTTCCAACTTGACAATCCATTTGCAGTGGCTGTGTATCCTCAAGTTGATATTTCACAGGCCAGATAAGTCTCTTTGAAAGGAAATTGAAAGGTTTGATTTATGAAATGCCATAATTCTGGTTGCTTGCTTTAAGCGCTTACTGTTGAAAGTGGAAAACTACTGACTTTCAGTGGAGGAGACCTGAGGTGACTTTGGAGGGAATAGATTTCGGGAGATAGGGTTGGCTAGCTGGCAGCCAAAGAGCAGGGAAAGCTCTGGCGAAGTGGTGAATCTTGTAGGGTACAGGTTCTGCTGAGCATGCAGTACATTCATGCTCCATCAATGCTCATTTTCCGGTGAGGCAATCTGTTGTAGGATTGGTTGCTGGACTGTTGTGACACAGTGAATGCCCCTTTGCATACTGTAATCCTCAAATAAATAGGACAAATATTGCTCACAGCCCTCTAAACTTTTCAGTAAATGTATCTGTCAAATCAAAAGATTATCAGACCTCTAACCTTACTAATCTGAGCACTGAAAGGAAAAGCAGGATCCTGAATAATACCAAGAAACTTTAGCCATATTTGTAATATTAATTTTTAATCTTGAAACAGGTATTGTTTTGATTAATTGTTAAATTCCTTACCTGAATGATTGAACTTTGCAGCTTGAGAAGGTTTTGTTGATGTTACTGTTAGTAAACAGGTTGCCCAACTGAAGGAAAAGAACAACAGAGTATTAGGGGAGTCTATGTATTTAATGAAATTGCGTATCAGTATTAATAAGTACATTGTGAACTGACCTGGTAAGCAATAATATTTGATGCAGATTTGTGCAGTGCAGAATTGGAAGATATTAGATTTGAGGTCGGAACCAAGTTAGTAATAATGAAGGTCACGTTAAATTCAAAAGGATTTGTTTGTAGGTTTGGAGTTGTTGCCACAAATGGTGCTGTTAAGAAAAGGAAAAGATAATCATTAAATTGAAATTGGAAAAAAGCCCATAATTGCATAATTTCTGTTCCAGATGAAGGGAAAATAAATCAAGAATATAAAAACCACATTAGAGTATTGTGGAATGCTGATCAAGGTTTTTGAAGCATAGTGCCATGGATATGATGGTCTTCTATTGGTAAGGAGTACCTATCTCTGTCTCATGAGTTTGGGACAGAAGCTGCACCAACCAGTAACCATGTAGCTAATTGCTTCATTGTGTAGAAATTCCATGAATTTTGTTACTGCCTTGGACTGCAGAATTTTACATTCTATCACCAGTAGGTGTGGAGTGTGTGTTCCCAAGCTGACTACCCAGCACCTATCCACCCTCCTCAATCTTCCCACAGTGTTATGGTAGGACAGACAAGGCATATACACCAGCCTGCTCACCCTTTCCAGTGAGCTCCTTAAGTGACCAATTAATGAAAGACCATTTTCTGCCCAGCCTAAATTTCGCAGAAACCGGGCGGTATTCAGATTCAAAGGACAATCCTGGAAAGTGTATGCTACTCATACTTGGGTGACAATGGAAGGTTCGCCACCAACTGCAGTCTCCTTTCAACACCAGCTGCTTTCCCAGATGGTGTCTATAAATGGTAGCCCCAAGCTTGTCCTGTCCAGAAGCAACCAGCTCCCTTCACTTCACCCCACCCCAGTTGCCCACACATTCTGACTCTCACCATCCATCCATACACTGAGATCCCAAACGTACCTGGTACTGCTCCTGGGACTTTAGACTGAGGGCTACTTGCTGTTTTGTCCACCTCAACAGAGGGTACTGCTTGATCTAGGGAGTTGCCAATAAACCAGACTGGCTGGCATCACTCTAGAGTTTGGCAATGAGTGGCAGAAGACCCATCCCCAGCTCACTGAAGCACTGAATGGCAGCAGGGAGCCAGCAATGAAAGCAATATGTTCAACAGGGAATCTTGGGCAAGCCAGAAATGAAATCCCACCATTTCTAAAATCCCTGGCCAGAGTTTTGTGCTTATATCCAAATGTGGGCAACTGGTCTAATTTAAGCAGTGCTTGCTATTCGTTACATGTTACACACAGCTATATTAGCAAGCTGTCGAGAGAGGAGAACAGCACTCACAAAGTCTCCATTGTCATAAATATTCTCTTTTCAAGCAACTACTGAAATGATCAAACCAGAAAATAATAGTTGAAATGGGCAACATTGTAATACCGATAAGGAGCATGTGTTTGTCAGTTGATAAAGAGAGATTAGTATAGGATGATTTTGTTGTTTCCCACAACAATTAAAGGAAGACTTAGGAAACAGTAGAAACAGGAACCACACTCACTGGCTGAAGGAGTCTCTTCATGGTAACCTGAAACATCAAAGACATGTCTTCAATAAAATCAGTAAGATGGAAATTCATCATCAATTAGTGCAATAAGATACATTAGTTTGGGTTAAATTTTCCCCAAATTATTCAGAAGAAAATTATTCAAAGTGATAAAATGAAAGGTCTTGAAATGCTAAATACCATTCACGTAGAGGCTGTTGCTATCCAATGAATATGCTCCCAAAGTGGAAATGTCCTTTGTGTTGTCCCTGATCTCATGGTACGCTGTAACTCTATTAACATCCTGAGGATTTGAATCATTTGTGAATGTACAGATTGTGTACACACTGGTGCTGGCAGCATTTGCTGGACTGTAAAATACAAAGTTATTAAACTAAATTAAGAAATATTGTGACCAAATAAGGTTGGCAGATTGAAGTTTCTGTGCTCTTGTGGGCATCAGTTCATAATTTTGGGAGCTAAATTTTAATTTAAATGTTTTAATTAAAGTGAATGCCAGCTCAGAATCTTTCTGAATATCTCTTTGCACCTCAAGATCCTGAGTTTGCATTTTGCTCTGCAGTTGGCACAGTTGTTGGGTATCTTCCAGTTGATAAATTGACCACCAGAAAATTAATATGTTTGAGATGAACTGAATGTTTGTCCTGTTATGTCCCATAATCTGGCTGCCTGCTGTCTTAGCCTGTTTGGTGAGAGTGCAAACGATTGACGTTCAGCAGATGAGACTGCAGATGGCTTTGGAGGACAGCTTCAGGCAATGGGCTTTGAAGACCCTGCCATAGATTGTGCCCTTTCGGTGTGAATGGCATCTGTTTGTGCAGGCTAGCTGGCGGGCTAGATAGAAAAGATACAGCTGGAGTGGTTATCCTCCTGAGGTTGCAGCATATTCATGCTCATGAGGCTACTGCCCATTTCTTGCGGCAGTGTCCTCGTTAGAGGACAGATTTCTGGACTGTTTGCCACTCTGCATACCCTTTTGCCAGTGCTTACCAAACATTTTCCAACAGTGACCCATTCTGAAGCTTGAAGATTGTCACAATCCTCCAATAAGAACTGCGGATAGTGGCGTTGGTGGGGGGTGAGTTGGGAGGTGGGGGTGTTTGTGAGCAGATAGACTGATGACACCATTGACTTTGGACAAGGAGAGGCAGCATAGCTGCTAAACCTCGGTCAGAGAGCCGCAGAGACTAAAAGTTTCAGCTCAGGACTCCATTTGGGACTTGGCAATCCCTGCCCATTCCACAACATAATCTTGAATCATGTAGGACAAATATAACTCACAACAATCAAGACTTTTGTCATTAGTAAATATATCAAAAATTATCAGACATCTAACATTAATGATTAGAGCACAAACAGCAATCAGAAATCTGATAAATGTCAAATGACTTATCCATTTTTGTAATATTATTCTTTTACTAAATTTAGTAATAAACTGGAAACAGATGCTGATTTTCTTTATTGTCAACATTACCTACCTAAATGACTGAACTTTGCAACTTGAGAACGTTTTGCTGATTTTGCTGTTCCTAAACAGGTTGTTCAGCTTGACGAAAAGAAACAGTCAGGTATTAGAAAGAAAATTCTATAATCAATGATAATGTATTTTTATATTAACAGATAAATTACCAACTTACCTGGTAGGCAATAATATTTGAGGCAGATTTGTGCAGTGCAGAATTGGGTGATATTAGATTTGCTGTTGGAGGCAGGTTAGTAATAATGAAGGTCACATTAAAATCAAAGGACGGTGGTTGCAGGTTTGGAGTTGTGGTCACAGATGGTGCTGTAAAGAAAGATGAAGTAATCATTATGCTGAGGATAATAAAAACCTTTGTAACTCTATCATTTATATTTCAGAGTGAAAGTGAAAAAAACAAGAATTTAGAAAGTACATCAGCATATTTCATGCAACTATTAGAGCTCTTTGAGGCAGGATGGTGAGTTTTTCACTCTCTCAGTAACAACCCTCTCATTTACGTGATTGGTATGGAATCTGTATTAACAAATTCATATGCAACTGATTGCTTCTCTCTGTAGAAACATCTCCCAACCTTTCTTACTGACTTGGATGGCAGAATATTTTATTTGTCTTCTTGGTGGGGATGCAGAGAGGGGGCCGTCCCTCAGCTGGCCTTACCTTGCCATAAATATCCATGGGGCAGGTGAGTCCTATTGGTCAGCCTATCCATCCTTGCCCCAACTGAAATGTCTAATTAATCATTGCTTATGGCCCATTTACAGCCAAATTTCCAAGAAGGCAGGAGACATTTAGGGGTATGGAAAAATGACCCTGGTCAGGTCTCAAGCGGAAAGGATGGGATATATCTTCTACAACAGTCTCCTCTCAAATCAAGGGCTCACCCCACAAGCTATGGATCTTTATCTTTAGGCTTTAGGCATTACTGTTACATGTATCATGAGACAGAAAAGTAGAGATATTTTTCGGGTTTGGCTACCTGCAATACCCAGTCCCTGAACCTACATTGCTCCTATCACTAAGTACAGCTCTTCAACTCCTTGTGAATTATAATGCTCCTTTGTTTCCCTCTGTTCACATCAGTTAGCAAATACAGCTTTCTCGTCTAGTGGCTGACACCACTCTCCTCGAATACTCATTGTGCATTCTGGTCTCTTCTCTCTGACTAATATTTGATTCATGAGATTAGTTGCATCAGAATGATTTACATGTATGCCATTACACCACAACACTCATCTTAACCTCTTCACTAACAAAATCCCCAACCCCCAAAATCTACCCACCACCCCCCCCACCTTGTGGGCCCTGTATGCCCTCCTGTACTTTTGATTGATACAGTTCCGTGAATTTAAACTCTAGGGATTGCTTACAGTCCCAGTTCTGTGCATTGTAGCTTCTAGTGCTGCTAGAGAGTTGCTGTTCAATCTCATTGATTGCTAGCTCTTTGAGGTGGGACTTCCTCCTGAGTGAAAGGCAGAAGTCCTGTCTCCTGCCAATTAATATTTGTTTGAGGAAATTAAGTGGCTATAGGCCTGTCAATATTGGTGCCAGTGTGTTCACCATTAATTCTTCTGATATCAGGCAGGGAAATCTCATCACCTGAAAATTTCTGGCTTATGTCTAAATTTGGCCAACAGTTCTAATTTCAGATGCTGTTAGTTGCCTCTTGCATGTCACTCACAGCTATCTTATTAGCCTGTTAATAAATGCTTCATGTGAAGGGGAAAGTACAAGGCATCACATACAAAAGTTAAGCCATAAACATTCTCAATTCAAGAATTTAGGTGTACAATCGAATGGGAAAATATTGGTCAACTAGCTCTAAATAAGAAACATTACATCCTCAATGAAGTGCGTGTATTAGACAATTTATAAAAAGAATTTAATTAAGATCTTTTATTGCAATAAAGAAATCATGAGAAACGATAGAACCAGGAACCATACTCACAGGCTGAAGGAGCCTCTTCATGGTAACCTGAAAATCAAAATATGTCTTCTGTAAAATGAGTCAGGTGGAAATTCATCATCATTTAGTGCAATAGGATACATTAGTTTGGTTACCTTTTCCAAAATTCATCCCATAACACATTCAAATTCAAAAGAAAGATCTTAAAATGATAAATACCATTCACGTAGAGGCTGTTGCTATCCAGTGAATATGCTCCCAAAGTGGAAATGTCCTTTGTGTTGTCCCTGATCTCATGGTACGCTGTCACTCTATTAACATCCTGAGGATTGGAATCATTTGTGAATGTACAGATTGTGTACACACTGGTGCTGGCAGCATTTGCTGGACTGTAAAATGGAAAATGTTAATTAATTAAATAAATTGGGAAACACGCTCAAATCAATTTGCCTGAGAGAAGCTTCTGTGGCCTTTTGTGTATCAGTTCATAACGTAAAAAATGTATGGAATTTCTGTGTGTTACATATTAAATGAATTCCAGCTCAGAATTTTTGCTGAATAATTGTTTCCACCTCAACACTCTCAACTTGTATTTGCTGTATTGAAGACACAGTTGCTGCATATTCCCTAGCAGACAGATTGGCAATTAAATACATATCTTTGAAAGGAATTGAATGTTTGGCTTACTCAGCCCCACAATTCTGGGTTGCCAGCTCTAAGTGCTTGCCATTGAAAGTGGAGGCTACCTGTTTGGTGGGAGAAAGTACAAATGACCTTGGAAGATGACTTCAAGCATTGGGGTTAGAGGGCAACTTGCAAGCTATGCCTCCCTGATAAAGATGACAGAATTCTGAGTGTGCTAGCTAGAAAACAGATGAGCAAGCAGCAAGGACGCTGGTGAAAAGGCTTGTTTTTGAGAGAACAGACTGCCCTCCTGAGCATGTAACATTTTCATGTCCCATTGCATACAAATAACAATAAGACTAGATTAATTTCAACATTCTTTACCTGAATGATTGAACTTTGCAGCTTGAGAATGTTCCATTGATGTTGCTGTTTTTAAACAGGTTGTTTAACTGAAGGAAAGGAACAGCCACAGCATTAGGGAAAATTCTGTATTTATTGAGATAATGTACCTGTATTCAGAATTAAATTGTCAACCAACCTGGAAATTAATAATACTTGAGGCAGATTTGTGTAGTGCAGAATTCGGTGATATTAGATTTGCTGTTGGTACCAAGTTAGTAATGATGAAGGTCACATTAAAATCGAAGGACTGGGCTTGCGGGTTTGGAGTTGTAGTCACAAATGGTGCTGTTAAGATAAATTAGAGAAATATTAAACTGTGAGTAAAATAATCTCTGCAACTTTATCATTTCTCTTCCAGAGTGAAGTTTAGAACATAGAACATTACAGCGCAGTACAGGCCCTTCGGCCCTCGATGTTGTGCCGACCTGTGAAACCAATCAGAAGCCCATCTAACCTACAATATTCCATTATCATCCATATGTTTATCCAATGACTATTTAAATGCCCTTAAAGTGGGCGAATAAACCAAGTTAATTAACCAAATTAAAGTTTGAATAAACCAAGAATATAGAAACCTCATCGAAATACTTTGTGGTGTTGTCAGAGCTTCGAGGCAGGATGGGATGGATAGGTTTGTCTTTTCCTCATAACGAGAATCTATTGCTATTATAAATGTGACTGGTACAGAAGTTGCCCTAACCAGTGAATATGTGACCGATTACTTCTCTATTTAGAAATATTGCCTGATTCTTTTCTTACTGACTTAAATATCAGCATTTTATGTTCTTCCACCAGTAGGTATGCATGGGAGGTGGAGGGGGTCAAATTCACGCCTGTCCTGGACTTTTCTGTAATTTTATGGTGGTGAACGTGAGACCTTGGCCAGTCCCTGCCTCAATTGAAGCTATTAAGTGGCAAACGAATGAGCGCCCAGCCTCAATTTTTAGTCCAGCAGGAAGGGTCTAGACCTGAGGGGAGTCACTGAAATTGATCTTGCTCAGTGTGGGAAGTGGTTGGGGATGGATGGGAAGATCCACACCTAACCTTGTCCTGCCCCTGTCTTTTCTATTCATTCATGTGATGTCAGCATTGCTGGCTTGGCGAGCATTTGTTGTCCATCACTAATTTGTCCATAAGAAAGTGGAGGTGAGCTGCCTTCTTCATAGAATCGTACAATCTCAACTGTGCAGAAGGAGGCCATTCGGCCCATCGAATCTCCACACAGCATCCCACCCAGGTGGAGCTCGCCACCCTGTCTCTGAAATCCTGCATTTCTCATGGCTAATCCAGCTAGCCTGCACGTCCCCAGACATTGTGGACAATTTAGCATGGCCAATCTATCTAACCTGCACATCTTTGGACAGTAGGAGTAAACCAGAGAACTGAGTGGAAACCCTTGCAGACGTGGGGCAAATGTGCAAACTCCACACAATCAATCACTCAAGGTTGGAATCGAACCCAGGTCCCAACAATGCTAACCACTGAGCCACCATGCTGACCCAACCCCTGCGGTCCATTTGGTGTAGGTGCACCCACAATGCCATTAAACAGGTAGGTCTAGGATTTTGACCGAGCAACACTGAAGGAGCAATGATATAGTGCCTGGTCAAGATGACGGAGGGTTTGGAAGGGAACTTGAAAGTCATGTTATTCCCACATATCTGCTGACCTTGACCTTCTGTAAGGGAGAGGTCACAGGGTTTGGAGGGTGCTGCCTAAGGTTACTACCCTCAGACTTAAACTCTGGGAGTAGCCTGTTATCTGCAGCACCTGGAGCTATGGGGTGGCTGTCAATCAGATTGGTTGGCAACTGTGGTTTAACTTTCTCCCAACTGAGGGTTGGAAATCTGATCTCAAGTAAAGCTCGTTGGAGTCTGCTAGACAGCAAGCATGGTTCACACTGCATTTCAGCTCTTCAGGTGGCAGGAACGAAACTCATTCTATTCACAATCAACGTGTTACTAATAACTTATAATTGACCCAATAGGCGATTTTCAAGCTGAGAGCTTTACTAAAAGTTCAATTAAGAAAAGTGAAACATTACATTTGCAATAATAGGGTAGTTTAATGATATATTAATAAAGCTAGTAAACTAAAACCAGTATTTGTGTCACTCTCAGCACTGATGAGAAATATTAATGCAACTAAGAAACAAAATAAGACTTACTGGGCAAAGGAGTTGTTTCATGGTAACCTGAGAAAAACAATTAAAAGTATTCAGTACAAAATATGCTAAGTGGAAAGTAATCACTGAAGAAAAACATTAATTTACAGTTGTTTGGAAATAACTGAACTGAGTCTGAATAATATACTGAAATACTTATAATGAATGTAGTGAAACAGAACATTCTCTTTAAATGATCAATACCATTTACGTAGAGGCTGTTATTGTCCAGCGAATATGCTCCTAAGGTTGAGATGTTTTTTGTGTTGTTTCTGAAAACGTCGTACGCAATAACTTTATCAACCTTCTCAGGTGTAGATTCATTTCTGAACTTGCAAATTGAATACACACTGGTACTGCCAATATTTGTCGGACTGTTGTAAAATAAAATGCAATTAGAAGGTTCAGCATATAACAAAAGATTCTTGTTCGTTACAATTAACATTGCGATCTTCATCTTTTTTGAATTCTAAACATTATTAGTAAGTTCAGCCTGTAGCTCAGCAATTGAAATACTTCGGTATTAACTCTGTTCTTAAAAATATGTTTGAAACACAGGAGTATGCCCTTCATCACTGACGATCGGGGTGCTCCAAACATCAAAGCTGGAAAGAAACAGCTGAAGAAAAATCTTCTTTGGCTAATGCTTCAAATGCAATTAAGGTATGCACAAGATTCTCTGACTGAATATTGTTTTCTGCAAAGTATGTTATACCACAATTAGCTACAAACACCTTTAACATAATTTCAGGCATTGGTACCTTTTAACATTTAACACTGCAGCTTTGTAATTTTAGTTAACCTTCGGTCTAATTTGCAATTACAAAAATGGCCACTCACCGGAAAGAAATAGTTTCGCAAGTTAAAAATGTTGAATTAATTTTGCTCTTGCCATACAATTCAGTGAGCTGGAACAGATTCATAATCACAATTTTAGAAGAAAAATCTCTTTTCGTTAAATTATCTCATTTCAGTCAAAGCATCAGTAAATGCTACACTGCATTTTATTCAGAAAAGTAATTGTTATTGGTGTAATGCTGTAATCTGCTTATTACCTGGTGAGAAATAATATTTGAAGCAGACTTGAAAAGCAAGGAACTGGAATCTTGTAGAGGTTGTGTAAACTCTAAGTTAGTGATGACAAAGGTCACATTGAATACAATAAACTGCTCTTCCAGACTCGGAGTTTGTGTTGTTGTCACTGCTGGTGTTATTGCTAACAGGAGACATAAAGAGAGCAGTAGTCTGAGAATACAGTAAAGTTTGACATTTTGTACTTCAAGCGAGAAAACACAAATCCAGAAAATGATCCCCGCAACGATGTTCCAGACAAGCAGGAGTTTTTGACATGTTGACTTGATATGCTTGAGCATTGCAGAACACGGTTTCTTTTTCTACTGTCTCATATGAGTGAGTATAAGTGGGTATAATTTATTTAAAGTGCCATGGTATTTTATAAGTGTACTGAATCAAATGTGGAATTCAAACCTGGTCTAAGTAACGATAAACAAATTGGTGTTCCCATGTACCTGCTGCCTTTATGCATCAAGGTGGTAGAAGATGCAGGTTTCTCATAATGTTAAGGGAAAGCTGCCCTTACCTTGTCTCACCAACACGCACTTCTAGACCAATAGCGATATGGTTGACTCTTAAATGCTTTCTGGCAAGGCTTAGTAAGCTTCTGTGTTCAAGGGTAATTTGGGTTTGGCAACAAATGCAAGTCTCACCAGTGATACAGATATCACAGTCAAGAATAAAACAAATATGCCTGTGTTGTCAGTTGTCTTGGACTGAATATTTTCTCCAGCAAGTCTTTTGCCTCCAGTCTTGCAGATTTAATTACAATTATTATTTTCTGTCCTTTTTTTTCTATTTGTTCAGGGAATGTGGACATTGCTGTCTAAGCCAGCATTTATTTCTCAACCCTAATTGCCCTGGAGTAGGTGGTGGTGAACTGCCTTCTTGAGACATTGTAGTCCGTGGCCTGTAGGGGCACCTACAGTGCAATTTTGAAGGGAGTCTCAGGATAAGCCAGTAACTATGAAGGATCAGCGTTATAGTTCCTAGACAGATGGTGTGACTCGGAAGGCAACTTGCTAGTGGTCGTGTTCGCACGTATCTGTTGCCTTTACTTGCCATGTTGAAGTTGCGTTTTTGGAAGCTGCTGTTGGAAAACCCTTTAAAGTTAATGTAGTGCTTCTTTTGGATAATCCACACTCCTTTCATAGCACATTAGTGCTGAAGGAGTGACTGCTGAGGGTCATGGATGGGGTGCAATCAAGTGGGCTGATTTAGATACTTTAATCACCTATTCAGACATGTTACGACACACATCTGTGGCAGGTGGCAGTTGAATCAAGATCTTGCAGCCCAGTGGTAGAGAGATTCTACCACAGCAGTTTTATCCTGAATGATGTTCAGCTGCAAAAATCCACATGTGAAGGAGACATGATGCAAAAGACACACAGCCATTGTTTGAGACTTCAAGGTATTCTAAGTTCCAGAATTTAACTTGGTCATTATACAGAAGAAGAATTAAGGTACTTGGGTAGATTTGTAGCTCGGGTTGTGGATGCTATGGTTGGTTTGCTCACTGAGCTGGTTCTTTAGTTTGCAGACGTTTCATTACCCTGCTGGGTTACATCATCAGTGCGGCCTCCAATGAAGCGCTGTTGTGTTTTTCTGCTTAACTGATGATGTTACCCAGCAGGGTAGTGAAACGTCTGCGCACTAATGAACCAGCTGTGAGCAAACCACGAATTATTCACAAGGACGATATGGGAATAATTGGATCACCACAAAAAAGGTGGATTTAGCAATATAGGAAGAGTCATGAAGAAAAGTTCTGCATTCTTTTTACCATGAGATTAGAAAAGAAATGATAAGTGAACAAAGTAATGGGAAGCATACTTACTTGGTAAAGGAATTGGTTCATGGTAACCTATATTAAAAAAATACATGCATCATGAGTGAAATGTAAAATTTTATCATTAAAGAGCAGAATAAAACTTGTGCAATCTTTGAAATTAACTGCATTAAATCTGAATGCTATATTTAAATGAACAGAATAAAATTCTATTGAACAGAATATTACTAACAACTGATCAATACCGTTTACGTAGAGGCTGTTATTGTCCAATGAGTAGATTCCTAAGGTGGAGATGTTGTTTGTGTTGTCTCTGAGTTCGTGGTACACAGTAACTCTATCAAAATCCTGCGTAGAATCATTTCTAAATGTGCAGATTGAATACAAGCTGGTGTTGGCAACATCTGCCACACTGTGAGAACAAAATATTTTACAGAGTTTAACTAACAAAAAAAACTTGTTATGAACATGTTATTATCACACTAATCAGCATACATCCCCTAAAGAAAGTATAGGTATCATGGTAAAGTTTACATCTTCCACTATACCATAAATTTGAATAATTTCCAATTAACTCTACAGTCATCAATACAACACAGGTGTCTGCTAATTCACCCATGTAAATTAATAATGTAATGTCAAAGAGAATAAAAAGATGAAGGAAGCAGTTCACTCTTTCAGTTTCAAGTGCCACTTGAATTAATTAATGATCATGTTTAGAATGCACATGTGTAAAACTAATGTGAAAGAATAACATCACAATTCACTCAATAATATGCATAACATTCAACAATGAAATATTCGTGAGGTTTCTGTTGTACAAAAGTTTGCATTTTTAAACCTTATTACATCATTTCATAAAGGGATAAGGACGCCGCTGGCTCAGCAGCATTTATTGCCCATCCCTTCAGTTCAGAGTCAACCTCATTGCTGTGGGTCTGGAGCCACGTGTAGGCCAGACCAGGTAAGGACAGCAGTTTCCTTCCCTAAAGGACATTAGTGAACCAGGTGGGTTTTTCCCCTGATAATCGACAGTGGATTCATGGTCATCATTAGATTCTTAATTCCAGATATTGTATTGGATTCAAATTCCTCTGTCTGCCTTGGCAGGATTTGAACCCAGGTCCCTAGAATGCTATCTGGGTCTCTGGATTAACAGTTCAGCCATAGCCTCCCCATCATTTCAAGAATATAACTAAGTTTTTAAAAATGCGCATTGATTGTTTCAACAACTTTTGCAGAAATTTGCACTTTTAAACACAAATCAAACTGACCTGAAGGAAACAACTTTGCAATGTAAAAATGTTTTATTAATTTTACTCTTGTTGAGCAGCGTAGTGAGCTGAAATAAAATCACAATCATACTGTTAGAGGGTGAACTTCACAATGATTTTAAAAATGCTTTGCTGAATCATTTACTTTTACCATTAACATCACTTTTAATCTATCTAACACAAAATAATCATTGGGATAATACCAGAATCTGTTTATTACCTGGTGGGCAATAATATCTGATGTAGAATTGTGCAGTGAGGAATTGGAATCTTGGAGATTTTCTGTAAACTCCAGGTTAGTGATGATAAAGGTAATGTTAAATTCAATAGGCTTGTCTGCCACATTTGGAGTTTGCGTTGTTGTCACCACTGGTGTTACTGCTAAGGAGACATAAGGAGAACACTAGTCTGTGAATACAATAAACATCAATTGTTCAATTGAGCATGACATAGACAACAGGTCAGATATTTGTGCATCTAGATAAATATCCTAACAACAATGGTAAAAATGAGTCGTAGATATTCATTGACAAAGAGGCTTACTCATTCGAGAGGTGATTTTATTTTGATTTTTCCGGCATGATGCCAGTACGTATTAAGACCGTGTTAGCAAATACCTTGTGTGGAAATACACAAGTAGAGAAATTAGTTGCGCAACTAAATAGGCTACTGAACAGAGTAGGCACTATATGTATACAGCAGGCTAGGAGCTTAGTGTAGACATGATATTGAGCTGCAGTGATTGGATAATTAAAACAAAACGTTTTGAACGTAAGCTTAATTCTGCACAGATCTATTGGAGAAATAAGCCATTTAGCTACTCAAAGAGTCATAACTACGAGAATGAAAACAGAAAGTGTTGGAGAAACTCAGCAGATTTTTGCAGCATCTGTTGAGAGACAAGCAGAGGTAGTATTTTAAGTCCAATGACTCTTCGTTGGAACACAAACTATGATACAGTAACTAGAATGCTGTATTTAAAGAAGAAACTTGTTTTAGCATTACAAAGAGGTAAGTTCTGCAAATAAGAATCTATTTACATTTTCATGGTCTTGAGACGTGGACATAACAGGAGATTATAGAGCTAAGCCATGAGAAGCATTTATCCTAACCAGGGACTGGTCTTGCATTCAAATGAGAGATCAGCACAGTAATAGTTTCATGCATTTTAAGGGGATGTGACAAATTATATTGCAGAGTAACAGGCATCACTGTAATGTGTCTAATTATGTAAAGAAATCTCTGTTCATTACACAGTATGTCTTGAGCAGTATCCCTGTGTGCAGACTGGTGGATTCAAATCTTTGCCATGTTTGAATCCCTAACCATCATCATGTCAAAGTTCACTTGAATAGCTACAACTTCTTAGCGATAGTTTATTTTTGAGTACTGACTGTGTCTTAGCATCAGGAGTCTCAGATGTGTGCTGTTTCACTCATTGAAAACAATATCTGATTTCCTTGTTTGTCACAGATTTAGGATCAGGTTGTATCATTCTGTGGATCATGCATAATGGATATAAGGTAACAAATGCAACCATTAATTGAGCCTTCAATTTAATAATTTAACTTTGACATTAAACAGCAAATGAATGACACACTAGCTTGGTTGATTTCAGAATATAAGTACATTCATGAGTGAAGGATTTGCCTTCATTTTAATATGGGATTGAAAGTGGAACAATAATGGAATTAAGAAAGGAAAGTTTACTTACTTGGGAAAGGTGTTGATTCATGATAACCTGTGCAAAAAGATAGACATATCATGAGCAAGATGCATCAAATGGAACCATTCCTTAGAGAGTATGATAACTTTTGTGCATTGTTTTAAACAAACTAAATTTAAGATGAATGAAGTAATCAAACACATATAAACTGAAATATACAGAATTTGTCCTTTAAATGTCAAATACCATTCACGTAGAGGCTGTTATTGTCCAGTGAATATGTTCTCAAGGTGGAAATGTTCTTTGTATTGTCTCTGAACTCATGGTACACTGTAACTTTATCAATCTCCTGAGCAGTGGAATCATTTCTAAATGTGCAGATTGCATACACGCTGGTGCTGCCACCATTTGCTAAGCTGTTAGAAAAAAAGATGCACCATGTAGATTAACTGAATGTGAAGTTGTTTCAAAAATAACAATATACAATCTAGTTTACAATCATATCCTTGATAAACTGTAGGCATTTTAATAAAGCATAATTCATCCCCTGTAACAGTAGCTAAAATAAATTCTGAATTCTCAGTGTTTTCAAAACTTTTCAAAACTCCACGGTGGACTCCGAGATACACAGCGATGCAGAATTGTCGAGCAGAGGCTGATAGCCAAGTTTCATACTCATGAAGACAGCCTCAACCGTGATCTCGGGTTCACATCTCACTATAGATGACCCTACCACACTGTTCTGTATCTGTAAAGTCTTCCTTACTTTCCTGTTTAGACAGCATCCCCTTTATAAATTGTTATGATCTCTCTACCTTAGTTATTTTGTACAGTTTCGAATTACTTATTACACACTGTCACACACATACTCTCACAAACAGTATTACACACACAGACTTTCACATATGCACACATTCACACATACTCTCTCACATACACACACACCTTTCTCACACACTCTCCCACGCACGCTCACACTCACACACACGCTCTCACACACACACTCTCTCACACTTACATACACACTATCTCAAGCACACACACATGCACAGGGACACACTGTCTCACACACATACACTCCCTCTCTGTCTCTCTCTCACACACACACGCACAAACAAATCAATGAGGTGAATCATTTCATCCAAGATGTTTGTTTACTTGCAGATACATTCTATTTTGTTCAAAAAACACACAATTTATCATCCCAATCAGTCAACATGGCATCTTATAAATTCCAGCTTTCGGAATAAAACCAGCCTGATTCCAGCTTAAAACCCTGAGGCAGATTCTGGACAAAGCCTCACAACTACAATTCAGTGTCTGACCTGAGATGTCACTTCTTGTATTTACCTGTGGCTCTGCCTGATTGTCATGACAGCACAGCACTGACATTGACTTTATAAACTCTTTACTCACTGTCTAACACTCTTGGTCACCTGCACAGACTTATCATCTGTATGATCTTTTGATCTTCCTGCCCTTGATCTCTCTGCCTATAAACGCTGTGTCTGTTTGCTTTGCTGTCTTACTGCACCTGATGAAGGGCCTGTGCTCCGAAAGCTTGTGTGATTCCAGATAAACCTGTTGGACTATAACCTGGTGTCATGTGACTTCTGAATTTGTCCAGCCCAGTCCAACACTGGCACCTCCACTTCAAAACTTTGAAACACAGTTATCTGTCCTGTATTTTAGTATATATGTAATCAAATGTCAAAAGGATGGAAGACTGAAAGGGTAAAGGAAAGCAGTTCGATGATTCAACTTTAAACATTACTTGGATGAACTAATGATGATTTCAATGCACAGATGTAAAACTAATATGAGACAATAGCATGGCAAACACAACACTGCACATAAAATACAGCCAGAAAATATATCTTTTTGAGTGTTACATTGCCTAGATATAAACATTTTGAGACATCTTTACATGGTTCCAATCATTACTGTCTTCTCCCTTTTAACAATGCAATGTTATTTTAAATTAGCCTTGATAAAAATTGTAATTCTTTTAAAATAGAAGGAACTCACCTGAAGGAGACAACTCTGCAATCTGAAAATGTTTCATTAATTTTACTTTCATTGAACAGGGCAGTGAGCTGAAATAAAGTCATAATTACACAGTTAAAGGGTGACAGTCTCAAAGATTGTAAAACTGCATCTATGAATCATTTCTTTCAAAAGAACAAAAGAGAAGTACAGCACAGAAACAGGCCCTTTGGCCCTCCATCATGCTGATCATCATGCCCTGACTAAACTAAAAAACAAACTGTCTGCCCTTATTTGGTCCGTATCCCTGTATTCTCTCCCTATTCATGTAACCATCCAGAAGCCTCTTAAAATGTAGCCAACATGGCTGCTTCCACCACCTCCCCTGGCAGTGCATTCCAAGGTCCTACCACTGTCTGCGTGAAAAACTTTGCTCGCACATCTCCCTTAAACTTTTGCCCTCTCACCCTGAACCTGTACCCCCTTGCAATTGAAATTTCAACCCTGGAAAAAGCTTCTGACTATCCATCCTATCTATGCCTCTTGTAATTTTGTAGACCTCCATCAGGTCTCCTCTCAGCTGCCATCTTTCCAGTGAAATCAATCCTAGTCTTTGTAACCTTTTCTCATAGACAATGCCCTTGAGACCAGGCAACATCCTGGTGAGCCTTCTGTGCCCTCTCTCTGAAGTTTCCACGTGCTTCTAGTAGTGTGGCGACCAAAACTGCACACAATACTGCAAACGCAGCCCAACAAGGGTTTTATGTAGCTGGTACATGCTTTGCCAACTCTTGTATGCCATGCCCCGGCCAATGAAGGCAAGCATGCCACATGCCTTCTCAATCACTTTGGCCACCTGTATAGCCACTTTTAGGGAACCGTGGGCCTGCACGCCCAGATCCATCTGGATCTTAATGTTCCTAAGGGTTCTGCCATGAACAATATAATTCACACCTAAATTTGATCCTCCAAAATGTATCACCTTGCATTTGCCTGGATTACACTCCATCTGCCATTTCTGTGCCTTAGTCACCAATCTATCCATATTCAGTTGTATCCTTTTACTTAATCTTAACAGAACAAAATAGTTGCCCGTCAAGTGATGTATTCAATTAGTTACCTGTCCGGAAACATCATTTGATGTAGAATTAAACAGCAAAGAACTGGAATCTTGTAGACTTTGTATGAATTCTAGGCTGGTGATGACAAAGGTCACATTAAATTCAATGCGCTTCTCACCCAAATTTGGTGTTTGCGTTGTTGTCACTGCTGATGTTGTTGCTAACAGGAGACATAAAGATTTACATGATTCTGAGAACACAATGAATGTCAACCTTTCCATAGTAACAGCTACTGATTTCCTGTTTAAATACACAATATCTGGAAATTTGTCATGATTGCCATGTGTTGGACAACATATCAGAAATTGTTGAAATGCTGGCAGATAGGGTGCTGTAAAGTTACATTGGCAATGTGAAAGGTTTTCTCCTGAGAGGAATCGTAATTCATGCTTCATTTGTAACGGATTGTGACATGTTATAAGGCTTAGGCAAGGCAGACAAAGGAAAAAATGTTTTCAGTTTACTGTTGTTGCAACAATTGGAGGCCACAGATTTAAGATTTTGCATAAGATTTTCAGGAGTACTATGGAGAAGAATTTTTTTTAATGCAACGAACAGAAATGGCCTGGAACCCACTGCCTAAAAGCATGCTGAGATGAAGATGATTGATGATTTCAATGAGATACTGGATGCAAACTTGAGGGAAATGATGTGGCAGACCAATGATCATATGGCAGGGAACAGGAAAAATTGTTGGCAAACAACTAGAATTTACAACTAAGCATAGTGCGAACAGTCTGAAAATTTTCAGCAACACAGAGAGACCAGTGAATGTGATTGAATTTTTTGAAGAGGTGACTAAATAGTAAAAGAGGAATATCTATGAATGCAATTCATATGGACTTTCAGAAGATATTTTTGTGAAATCCTCGTGAGGAAGTGTTAGCGAAAACTCCAGATAATTTCATGACCAATCTCCTCCTATACCTGATAAATTTGGGAACATGATGGAAAGGATAATCACGTCTCATGTTTACCTTTCTGCTTTAAAACAGTTGATTTCTATCCTAGAATTAGACTGGAATTTTCAATTGGGATAGAATTTTTGAGAACTATTTAAGATGTTGAATTTTTGGGATTTTATTATTAAACAGTTCTTTTTCAGCACAGAGAGGAATATCTTTGTATAATAGGTGCAGTTACCAGGTACTGTTTGTAATAAGTAATCAGGTCCTAGATTTTAAATCCAGGGTCTCCTTGATTTCCAGTTATATAGACTCAATGATGAATTATCTTACTCACCAGATATTTCAGCAACTGTATCGACTATTTTTAAAAGGGTTTTGGTTAGTTCAGTTGGTTGGACAGCTGGTTTGCAATGCAGAGTAGCACCAACAGGATGGGTACAATTCTTGTACCAGCTGTAGTTACTGTGGAGGCCCCAATTTCTAGTTATCGCTTAAAGCATGCTGGCCCATTAAACTTAGCATCAGTTGCCTTCCTATTGTAACAGAATAGCCAGAGGTGCTTGGGGGCTATGGCTGACTTTCATTATTTTTAGATTTATGTTTTAAGAATATCTATTGTGCACTTGCTTTAGCAGAATCCTTAGATCACCTGGAAAGAATGTGCTTATGATGTGCTTAGCAGATGGAAGAAATCTTCCCAAAATGATTCTGGTCCAGATGTTGAAAGGTCAGATGTTAAACTGGTGCCATTTCTAAAAATATTGAAGGGTAATATTAACTGAGAGATAAATATCTTACTTACTTGTCAAAACTGATGATTCATGATAACCTGGAAAGGAAAATGTATTTGAAAAAGATGACTTAAGCTTATTAAAAATATTTTAATACCATAGAATTAATACGATTTAGAAATAAATAATTCCAGTATTGTGTACAGGTGATAGCTTAGATAAGATTTTCCAAGTTTGATTTGAAGCTGAAGACATTGAAATGTTAAAAGGAAATCTCACCATCAGGACTCATCATGAAAACTAATCTTTCAATAAAACGTTTGAAAGTTTTTATCTCTTTGATCTCATAATCAGTGAGCAAGAGCCTGAAGATCAGAGAGTGAATAAACACGTGTCAGCAGGATAAGGATAAAAGAAGTCAACACATCAAGCATGAGTGAGATGCAACAGATAGGGAGTGAATGGCAGGTTGCAGATCAGAGCATGAGAGACATTAGATTAGCAATTAGCAGATAATAATTGTGAGAAAGAGTAGACCGGGAATGACAAGGAACTGGTAATCCAGGGGTCAGAGCATACCAGGGGATTGGTAAGACAGAACATCTTGAGCAAAACAGATGTTGGCAGGATCACATTTCAACTTGAAAATGACGATAAAATAGAGAGTTAACTGGTAACAGTGTGAGTAAAAATATGTCAAAACTATTTCATGAAAATGAGTATGTACCATTTACATAGAGGCTGTTATTGTCCAATGAATAGTTTCCTAAGCTGGTGATGCCTTTTGTGTTGTCTCGGAATTCATGGTAGAGTTGAACTTCATCAACTTGCTGGCCATTGGCACTCTTTATAAAATTACAGAATGCTTCAACTGTACTGTTGCCATCATTTGCAGACCTGTCACACACAAATACCAGGTGATTAATTTGTTACTACATCATCAACAAAAATACTAAATAATCGAATTGCTGTAAACATTAATTCATTCGGTTTGAAGAAATGATTTCTGAAATCGTCTGAGCACATTTTTAAAAAATTTAATTACATTACATGGCATTTGAAAAGACAACCAGCGTTGTGCACCATTCTGTACAATTCAGGCAAAGGTTATTCAATATCAGGAAGTTTACCACGGAACCCAAAGTCAATGATGCCCACATCCAGTGAATGAGTGAAATGAAAATTCAGAAGATTGTAAATGTTGGGATCATATTATTGCAGTGAGGGAATTGCATCAGCAGAGTGTGACAAAAAGAAAAGGATTTTTTTCTAATGTAATTTGCTTTATGGGATTCCAATAAAATGCAGATCTATTGAATTGATATAAGGAGTGCCATCATTGTAATTAGCAACTTCTGCAGTAAAATGTAATTGCTTACCTAAAAGATAATGATTGACAATTCACGAATGTTGAATTTACTTTGCTGTTCGCATACAGATTATTGAGCTGTAGGAAATTTTTAAAAAAGTATTTATTACAAGAATCAAAATGAAATATAATCCATTCTTCCTTCTTCTCTTAGATATCGTGCTTACCTTCTCAATAATATTTCTTGACTCAGCCAGGTATAATGGGGAAGTGAGATTTTGGAGAACTGGTGTGAATGGCAGTGAAAGCACAATGAAGGTTACATTAAATTTTTTTGTTTGAGTTTGAATTGGCTTGTCAGTTTTAGGCACAATGGGGGGTTCAACTGTAAAAGAAAGAGGTGCAAGTAAAATAATGATGAAAAACACTTAGCTTCATTTAAATAAGGATGACAATATAGATTTGCTCTTGTAACGATTTTAATGAAGTCAACTAGATTGACCTCATAGAATATGACTTCTCTGATTGGGGGAGTTAATCTAATCCAATCAGGGAGCCCTGGCTGACTGTTAAAACCTGATTGCCAGACATCTTCACACTCCGACAGCTGGCTGTGAGGGAGCTGAATCAGTGTCAAGGACATTCCACACGTAAATAAAAGGTGATTTGGTGATGGGATACTGGTCTCTGTGCAGCTATTTCAGCTCTTAAAATGAATATCAGGACTGGACGGGTTGATGTATGTGCGCATGGGGAACCCCATTTTCAAAAACGCCCTGGATGTAGGAATTACTGCCCTGCTCCCTCCCTGACTCGGCAGAGCTGACAAGTTCTTTTGTCACATTGTCTTTCTTGACTGATCTAAAAGCCCTCATGAACGTTTCTGCTCCTAGTTCTGAGGGTGACTGGGCCGGACAACAGTAAGATGGGCTTGAGCAGGCAGGCTGGCCTATTGTAGCCAGAGCCCAGTGTTAACAAGGCTCAGTCCTCAAATGTTTCAGGTCAATTGGCCAGTCAGCCCAGTTATTCCACTAACCAACTAGGTGTGTGAGGACTTCTTAGGGTACACACTACCCTATCTCTTTCGTAAAACTTAGGGATATTTAAAATTGATGTTCATATTTTGAATAATGGTATTAAAAATATACACTTTAGAAAAAAATCAAGCTGGGTGAAACATCTATACATCATTGGTGCTGGCAGAAAAATGACTGTTCATTATCTCACAACTTGTTCCAGTCTGTACCTGTCATTAGGTGGGTTGTGTTTGTTGTGAATGTTTCACTGGTGGTCACTGTTGCTGCTGAGCTTGTGACAGGGAAATTTGTTGAGGTTTGAACAGATGTTGAAGTAGTTTCTGCTGATGATGATTCTATTGCACACAACAGAAGATTCAGATTATTATGCCAGTATTCATGGATCAGTCTTATTTAGTCTAAAGATTTTATATGATGTTATACACTACTGTGATCAAATGACCATAAGACCATCAAGTATAGGAGCAGAATTAGGCTGTTCAGCCTACTGAGTCTGCTCTGTTATTTGATCATGGCTGATAAGTTTCTCAATCCCATTCTCCTACCTTCTCCCTATAACTGTTGATCTCTTACAAATCAAAAACCTCTATCTCTTTCTTAAATACGCTAAATGACTTCACCTTCACAGCCCTCTGCGGTAATAAGTTCCACAAATGCACTGCCCTCTGGCTGAAGAAATTCTTCCTTATCACAGTTATAAAGAGTTGTCCCTTCACTCCGAGGCTGTGCTTCAGTTCCTTGTCTGTCTTATTAGTGGAAACATTTCCACATCTGCTCTATCCAGGCCTCTCAGTATTCTGTAAGTTTCAATTAGATCCCCCTTCATCCTTCTAAACTCCATTAAATACAGACCTGGAGTCCTTAGTCACTCTTCATATGACAAGCCCTTCATACCTAGGATCATATTTATAAACCTCATCAGGACTCCTCTAACTCCAGCACATCCTTCCTTGGGTATAGGGACCAAAACTGCTCACAATATTCCAAATGCATCCGATCAGAGCCTTATACAGCCTCAGCAGCACAACTCTGGTCATATTGTAGAATCATAGAATCCCTACAGTGTGGAAGTAGGCCATTCGGCCCATCGAGTCCACACCACCCTTCCAAAGAGTATCCCACCCACACCCACTATCCCCATAACCCTGCATTTCCCACGGCCAACCCACTCAGCCTGCACATCCCTGGACACTATGGACAATTTAGCATGGCCAATCCACCTAACTTGCACATCGTTAGACTGTGGGAGGAAACCCATACAGACATGGGGCAAATGTGCAAATTCCACATAGACAGTCGCTGGAGGTTGAAATCAAACCAGAGTCCCTGGCACTGTGAGATAGCAGTGTGAACCACTGAATCTCTGTGCCACCCCTTCTAGCTGTCTTGAAATTAATGCCAACATTGCATTTGCCAACCAAACTGAACCTGCATGTCAACCGATACTGAATGAGGACTCCCAAGTTCTTTTTTGCTTCAGATTTCTGAAGCCTTTCCCAGTTTAGAAAATAGACTATGCCTCTATTCTTCCCACTAAAGTGCGTAACTTCACACTTGCTCACGTTGTATTCCATCTGCCACCTGTTTGCTCACTCACTCAGCATGTCCAAGTTTCCTGCAACCTGCCAACTTCCTCAACACTACCTGCACCTCCACCTATCTTTGTGGCATCTCTGATTAGCTGAATCCTGAAATGATCTGTCCGTGGGTACAGGTGCTGTTCTGAGCCATAAGGGGGTGCCACAAAGAGCAGATCAAATTAGATAACATTTTGCTTCGGAGCTCTTCTTCGGAGGTTGGCGGAATCTTCTCCAGACTTGGAATTCTTCATGTTAAAGCACCACACACTAAAATCAGAGACAGCAAAAACTGCAGATGCTGGAGTCAGAGACAATGCAGTGTGGAGGTGGAGGTACATCAGCAGGCCAGGCAGCATCAGAGGAGCATCAGATCAGATATGAAGGGTATGTGCCACAGTACAGGCACAAGTGTGCATATGACTGGAATATACTATCATTTTGAGGAGCTTCTATTGGTGGCATAAAGAGTAAGTTTTGAACATCAGCATTTTTCTGCATGAAGAGAAAACCTTAATGTTTCATTCACATTTGGATCTAATGAAAATTACTTCATGAGATAATGATGCAATAACAGCGAACAGGGAAATTGCAAGCAAACGGCTTTGTCCCGGATTATATTGGGAATAACAGAACAAAACAACAAAATTGAACTATTATATCATTCAGTATTTAGAGTGGGAATTAGGTTGAAAAAAATAAAAACGCAACTGGTGATGCAAATACATTCTGAAGTTACCTCTTGTAGTAAGTGTTGTTGTTGTCATTGTGGTTGATTCAGTTGTAAGTGCTTCAGTAGAGCTCTCTGCACTTGTTGCTGCTCTTGTACTTGTCTGTGCAGCAGCTGATGTAGAGGGTGGTCCTGTGAAGATGGCCTGGGTACTTGCAGTCAAGGTTTCAGTTGATGCTGTGAGGGTAAGTAAAGGCATAATTCAAGCCACAGGTAATTTGTTCACAGTCGTGGAGAATAAAGCAGTAATATTTTGAGTTTAAACTAGCACACAGACATACTGCTGTTTTGTATGCAAACGAATAAAATTGATTGAACAGAAAAAACTTTTCACTGCCACTGACCACTTGTCGTCGTGCCCTGTGATGTTGAGACTGTTGTTGATTCCACTGCTGATGTTGAAGTGGAGCTGCTCGCAGTTGTTGGTGCTGATGAACTTGTTGATGTGAGAGACAGTTCAGAACGTGGTGCCCTTGTAGTGGTGTATGTACTTGCAGTTGTGTTTCCTGAGGTTGCAGAGGAAATAACGAATGATATAATTGAGCTGAATCATAATTATTGCATTAGAACAGAAATATTAATTAATATGCAAACTGTTCTGATTCGCAAACATTTAGACCTAGTTCAAATAGCCTGATATATTGTGTGGATACATTTCAGCAAAACAAAAGAAACAAAGTAAATAATTAAATTAATGACTCTATCTCATAATCTAATGGACTCAAGCACGAAAGCTGAGGTGTATTGAGATTGTTTTGGTAGGATGACATACTGCTGCTAGAAATTGACAGCAGGACTAATTGAACAATAAAAAATAAGTGTACTTGGATACCCACCACTTGTTGTACTGGCCTGCACTGATACTGGAGCTGATTCCAATGTTGATGTAGAAATGGAGCTGCTTTCAGTTGTTTGTGGTGTTGGACCAGTTGATGCTGGAGTTGATGTTGTAGTCGCAGTTGCACTGATGGTCTCTGCACTGGTAGTTAGAGTTTCTGATGTGACTGTGGGGTCGAGGAATGACATTTTTTGAAATGAACTGGCAACTTTGAATCAAACATAAAGGAGACGAAATTCACACACAAGCTGCTGTTGGACATTTATATTTTTGTTTCATGCAAATTACTCAGTGGAAGAAATGTATCAAATTTAAAGCAGGGAAAGCATTAAGCAACATCTGCAACTTCTTTACATTACTATGTTCAAGAAAGCACCATAATGATGGAGTATCACAATATTATCATTTGAGTCAGGAACACAATGATCAGAAAATTACATTGAGTTCCAAGTTGAAATGATTGGTGAACAACCACACATAAAGACTACATGGCCAAACACATTTGGCAAAGACAAAGAAAAGGAAAATCTGACAGAGCATTATTCCAGTCATTATCTTGTTATAGACAGGAAAACACCATCATTAGCACAGTTACAATAGTTTATACTTCAAATACAGCTTTATCATTCAATGAAACACATTGCAACAAAAAGGTAACAAAATTCACACCAGTTGTTGTTGAAGCTTGTGTTGTTTCAGATGTCGTAGATGCAACTGCAGCAGTTGGACGAGAGCTGTTTGTAGTTGATGATTCTGTTGCATTTGATGGTGCAAGACGTGCTGTAGACCTCAGTACTTCACGGGTGGACTCTGTACTTGTGATTGAAGTGTCTGGTGCAGAGTTGGAAAGAATTAACGGCTTATTTTCAGAACAAAGATCAATTGAGAATCATATAAACAAAGAAATGAATTAACTTACAATTTGCTTTAAATTGCATTCATATTAAATAAACATAAATGGTCCTTGCAGTAATGTTGGCATGTTGTGACAGAAGCAAATCAGACAATTAAATTGATGGATCTCCCGAAGATAAATATCAGAAAGTAACAGTTGATAATTTTCAACTGGATACTCACCACTTGTCGGGAGCGGTGATGTTGAGATGCTTGTCGAAGCTGGAGTGGAACTTGCGGTGCTTGTTGCACCAGATGTGCTTGTTGA
>JAHRHZ010000043.1:20567830-20645257 GCA_024137785.1 Ginglymostoma cirratum | reverse complement strand
CTGAAGAAGGGTCTAGACCCGAAACGTCAGCTTTCCTGCTCTTATGATGCTGCTTGGCCTGCTGTGTTCATCCAGCTCTACACCTGGATACATAGCCAGTCATGTTTACTGGCTGACTGGCTTTGTCTACGCTAAAGGAAAGGCAAAACGGAAGTACTGCAACTTCCGAAATAAACGGCAATGCACAAAGTCAAGGAAGAGCAAAGCAGAGTTGCTTTAAGCACCTAAGTAGATGCAATGTGAGAGATTACTAAGAAAGCAAGCAAGCCAAGAGCCCCATGAAGTATCTTGTGCCAATGCACAAGCTGGATGCCTGGCATGCAGAGCAGCCTGGCAGTAGCAATGGCAATGCAATGAAAAGGTATCAGTGAACTTTAAAGGGCAGAGCTGAAGTACTGCACTATACTATAACTCAATCCAAGACAGAGTTAGGCTGGCCATTTGCCATCCCAACATGTAAATGAAGGGTGCAGGTGGTCACTGCTCATGGAGCGTGCCTTGATGTTGAGAAACGGTGGCCTAGATGGAGAGTTACAGCTGTCAGATCACCACTCATGCTGGGAATTGGCACCAAGGTTTTCTCCAACGCCTGGAGAAACAGCAAGCCTGCATAGAGGGGAGGCAAGATTTGCTAATAAGGAAGCGTTAATGCTCTTGACTTGGGCCTTTGCCATTCCAATGGCACTTAGCCAGCCTGCCAAACCTTGTGGAAAAAAAAAACATTTTTGACCTTTGTCAAAAATCTTTTTCTATTCTGTATTTCCCCAGCTGTCACCATTGCCCATGTCATTCAGAAGATGAGAAAATTCCACTCAGTTTTAGTTTTGCTTCCGAGACGGAGGGGCGTCAGGTTGTCTGGAAGCTTATTTACGTGACTGAATTAGGCTTTTAAAAACAAAAAACACACAAAAAAAGAGAAAGATAAATAGTTCAGTGCCTTAGAAAGAAACGTGTTGGGGAAAGAAGAAAATAGACAAGGCATTTTATGACTTAGGGAGACAGAAAAGAGACACAGATCTATCTAGGTCAGCCAGTATGCAGACATGCTTCAAAGAAAATCGTCAGTCCTTCAGAGACAAAGTGCAGTCTCCAAAATGGTCAGGGCAGGGAAATTGTGTCTTAAGCGGCTTGAGCAAGAGTAAAAGCTCAAAAAACAGATGGCTGTGGAAGAGAAGGCTGAATGTTAAGTAGTAAGTGAGCTTTGATAGCAGTGTCAGGATCAGTTAAGTAAATACCATCAAACGAACGCAGAAGTTTTCCAGGAGTAATACCAAATTGTAGCTGCATCTAATGAACCAGAAGATGAAATTAAATTAGAAACAGGGTGATCCTTCACCAAGGCTGGAATATATGTAAAACTGAAGCTAACAGGGTCAAATCCTCATCTGAATTTATAATAAGACTCTTTCAAATAACTTCTTTCCTGTAACAGTTTGCATCTTGTTAATAGATTGCGTACTTTTTTAAAAAAAAACAAAATCGACTGCCTCTCGTGACTGATCACTATAAATAACTAAAATTGCGAAAATAAAACTCCAGGATCAGACTTGCCTAGTAATGCTATCAGCTGAAATAATCATCACCATCCTCCTACCCACAACTGGCCTTGGGGACATTTCTTTTTTGGAATTGTTTAGGAAGAGGAGATTTGAGCAACGAGATGAGATTTTCACAAGGCTATTTACAACATTTAGGTTTAATGTCTCTCGTTATACAGAGAGATGCTCAAATTACAGCAATAGACTTTGTACAGTCAATCACAGAACATCCAAAATTTGTTTTAAATCCTTGGTAAAATACTAATTCGCACAGTTCTAGGTTCGACCCATTAGTGAAAGCCATCATTAAATGTTAATATCCAGCATTTCTAATTGAGAAAAATATAGCTTGAACCAGTCCTGAGAGAAACTTTAATGTCAGTACTTCTGCTCTTGAAGCACGCAAACATTTAATAAGTTTACTTCATAACCTGTTATAGAGCCAGCATTGAAAATCTAAGCATGTTGTTTTAGAAAATGAAGTTTATTACCTGGTATCCCACTGTTTTTTTGTGCTCACTCGTCACTGGCAAGGTCTTTCTTAAAGATTTTAAAGTTACATTGGAGATCTGACCTCTTCTTGTAGAAGCATCATCATGGAACAGCTCAGAAATCAGCTCAGACTTTCGGAAATAACACAAGTAACAAGATTAAGAAATCTGAGTTTTGGGGCAGATTGCTAACTATTTTCTCACTATTTGCTTACAGCACAGGCTTCGTCTTGGGTAACAATGGCCAAAACTACTCAATTAACGTTTAAACAGTTTGGTGAACTCATTACGAGGATGAACTTATCTCAACCCCACAGCTAAAGTGAGAAAAACCCAGACATTTCCAGACACTGAATTTCTACATAATTTCTTGTAGACTCAGAATGGAGATCACTGTATGCCATTAGTAGCTTATCCAATGCTCCTATGGTCCTCAAACATCAATATAATTAACTACACATACTTCACATCTTCAGACCTCCCTCACCGTATTACAATCCGATTTCAATACTCCAACAAGCCTATTCCCTACAATGACTTACCCTACGCTTTATTCTAAGAATCTACATTGTTCTCTGTGCTGGCCTGATTTATGGATATGTTACAAAGAGGAACAAACTTCAGCCTTCCTGCTCCTCTGATGCTGCTTGGCCTGCTGTGTTCATCCAGCTCTACACCTTATCATCTCTGCTATTCTTGCTCTTCTGGCTTATCCATAACGTGGAGCTGGTCAGAACAGTCTTCAGTAAGCTTAAAAACACCCACGCTGTTCCCATCCACTAGCACTTGAGCTCAAATCCATACCCTGTAACAAGGATCAGTTCAAACAGAACCCAATGACAAAAGGTTCTTATTGTCCCCAAAAGTAAACCTCAAACTTGAACCAATGGCAGGATTTCTAGTTCTACTTCTAACATTCCACCTGTAGCACAAATCCACACAAATATTTCATCAATGCTAAAATCATCTCCATTTCAGACATCCCCATACTCCAAACTCTACAAAGTTCAGATCAACTAAAACCATCCTCATTCATGTAATTATTCTTACGTATTGCCAATTGCGTGGATGGGCTTCCCAACCTCATACACCAAGTCATGATCTTTTAAAAACCACTCAGAATCCAATGGCTTTGTCACATCATTTGTAAACTTCAAAGACCCACATCCCAGCACCCTCAGTTCTCAGCTTCCAACATCAGCACAAATTTCAGTCATTAAAATTTCCAAAACCATTCCTTTTGGTGCCATATTCTCAAAAGCCTTATAAAATCTTTGTGAAACATTTCATTTTGGTCATCACACCCCCCCACCATCTACTATCTAACAACTTCTTTCAAACCAGCCGTGGAATGTTTTAATCCTTTAAGAAATCTACTGCTCCCATTTTTGTCATGGGCTATCCTTTTATTTGAAGGGTGTTCCTCTTTGAAAGTAGAATATGTTGCAACCTATTGTTTATTTCTCACCCGTACTACTCAAAAGCATCAATAGTGAACCAATCTGTAGTACTGGAGTCCGTTTAGATATAGGAAGCACATTTTTAAAAAATCCAAGTTATTAATTCCTTGATTAATCTATGTGCCAAAAATCTTGAACATAAGGTTCTCTGCAGTTTTGCACTGACTTCAAAGTAAGCGTAGTTAGGACCAACCCCAGTCTTGAACCCCAACTGCACAATCTAACTGCTTTGTGTTAGTGCATGGTTATCATGTCCAAGTTAAAACTGACTTTATTCCTTACGCGATTTGTGGTCAAGATGTGGTGTAATGTATAAATGGCAGAGTTCCCAACTGATTTATACTGAGCTGCATGAAAGTAGGTACCACATTAATAGACAACCAAGATAAGCTGTAGAGACACTAGACTGTCTTCTCTGTTGAGGTGTTTACTGCCATATTATCTGTAATTTAATCTCATTAATCTAGTAACAAAAGTTGAAGTTACAATAGAACTCCAATCTGCAGACTTCATAAAGGTTAGCTTTCACAATTGGCAGAGTTTTGTAATTCATAAAGGCCTAATAACCCTAGAACTCACCTACAACAAACCCTGTTTAAATTGAAATCTAATAATAAAGTGAACTCATCTGTTATCAAACTCAAATCACTTAAATACAGCCAGTCTAGAAAGGATGGGAAAAAAAAAAAAAAAAAAAAATCAGAAACAGGACCATGAAATGTATTTAGAAAAGATAACCTTAGCTGAAGAGCTAGCAAATGTGTGATGGACCAGTTGAATTCCTTAGTGGTATAATTTATATGGTGTTATGTTTAACCGGTAGTCAGGGACCTGCCACTTAAATCCAATTGTTACACTTCATTAAGTCAATTGGATTTAAAACAAAACAAAAAAAACCAAGCAACTTCCACACACTACTTTACAGACAGATCAAGTGTTTCCCAAGGTTGGTCAAGACATCATGAAAACCTGATCAATGAGAAACTTCTCAAATTTCAATGAATTGTAAAAATGTTTACACTGCAGAAACTTGGTAAATGTATGATACAAGACACCAAATTTAAAAACTTACTTAATCTTTCAAATAAAATTCTAAAATGCTATCAGATACAAGCAGTGAACTTGGAAAACATTCCAGAATTTAAGATCCAAATCACAAAGAAAATTATCAAAATGAGTGATTATCCCAACCCACCTCTTCAATAAAAACTACTGTTCAGCTCCTTGGGAACTGGTCCAAAATAATGCAATGCTTCCACGAATGAGGTTAAGTGTACTTACCTTACTTGCTTTCAAAATGTTAATCGGCTCCTCATAAACGGTGTCTCTATTTTTCTCTAAAAATCCTTCACACTGATACAGCACCTGAAGGCAATTCATAAGTTTCTTTATAGATATAACGTTGAATAAATCTTCTTCACCCAGTCACTTTCTGACATTTAGTGTCTCATTTATAGCCCACATCACATTTTCACTAACCAAAAAAGAAAGTCCATTTTCAGTCAGGGAACGGATATTTTACTGCTGGATGATACGCAGCATTTGGAGGTGAAGAATGTCACACCAAGCAAAAAAGGAAGAACGTTCCTATGTTCACTATCATTTATGAAAATAAAGCATTCCCAAATTAAGTTCAACTAGATACAGGAAAACTGCTGCACGCTATTTTAACGGTGTGGCTGAAAAGCTTGTAGTTGCATTGACACCTCATCCTCTTACCAGCATCAGTCCAAGCTACGACATGAAGTGGGTATAAATATAAACACAGAAGTGTCTTTACAGAAGTTGAACTTAATTGTGATGAACACTGAATAGGTTTATTACCCATTAATTAATAGCTAGTAACATTATGTTTGGAATATATCTTACAAGCTCCAGCTCAACTTAAGACTTCGTATACTACTACTGAAACATTCTTGCAAATTTGGTTAAAAAAATTAAGTAAAACAGAATAAATACACTCACCATAGTTGTGCAGGGAGGGGCAGTGGTGAGTTTAATTTGACGATCACCATGCCTCAGACAAGGGGACAGGTTGAGAAGGAGGGGCCTTCATGGCAACCTTAGCCCAAACCGAACCCGCACTGTTGGCTTCACTCGGCCTCACAAACCAGCCAACTCAACTTCCTAACTCCCAAAACACTGAACCCACAGTGACAATCCTTCATTTGATGTCAGATCTTATTGGTTGATGTCATCAGGTACTGCTTGCCTTGCACAACAAAAGTTGCTCAAAAACAGAACTACAACACCTACTGAAATGGCGTTGCCATTTTAAAACTAAAATGTCTAAATTACCAGTTTTCTGCCAGGCATCATCGATCAAATGTTTAGACAGTGTTAACTTCAAAGGTGTCAAGTAGCCACAGACTACATTTCAAAAAGGTTTGCTTCTTTAACTACTTTGAAATTTCGAAGTCCACTGTGTCATTCAGTTTCTTTCATCTTTCAACTGTCATGACCAAGAGTCTGAACTCCCAAAGCACTGCAAACATTAAACCCATTCTAACGGTGGGTCTTTTCAAAGCAAAAGAAATGTGACAGCCAAAAATGGCCATGCAAGGTAAGTGGCTTTATGGATTCTGGAGAGAGATTCACTGTATGTCACACCTAGCAACACTGCAGGAAATCCAGACAACTGCCCCAACGGTATCCACAAATGGAACAGATCAGTTTTTTAAAAATTAAGCTTAATACCACCCACTAATGGTTAGTGGAATAGAGGAGGGAGTGCTGGCTCATCCCTACTCACCCACGACATTAATGGTTTGGGATTTCTAGTCTGGGACCATAAAACAGGGAACCTCACTCAGGGTCTGGTTATAACAATCTCCAAACTTGTTATTAATCTTTTGAAAAATCCAGCTGATTGTGACAAGAAATGAACAGCATACAATAATTAGGTTTGTTATAGAAATTAACAAAACAACCACCTACATCAGCAGCAAAATGAAGAATAATGAAAGCAAAATTTGACATCCTAGGTTTCTGAAAGTGATGACTTGTATGCAGGTGATGATTATACAATTTCTGAGCCCACTTTTCATCTGTTCCATTAAGTATCTAAAATTTAAAAAACAGAAACAAAAAAACAAACAAAAACACCCACTTAGACCAGCACAAATATTTACTGGAAAGGAATCAACAACTAGCAGAATTAAAAATACATCAGTAAGTCAATGATACAAGGATTAAAAGTAGAACCATATTAGTTTGCAAGCTTAGTACAGCTATCAGTACAACTTTAGACCGTTTCAAAACAAATATATTAGTAAACAATTCCATCTTTTGACAATCTTCGTGGAGCTTCCATAGTTTTTTTATGTTTGTAATCACCAAATTAATTTTTCCCCCTCATCCCATCTTGGCTCAATTTAGAACTGCTTTACTTAAAACTAATTCTCCAAACCCGTGATAGAAAAACGATGTATACAATTACCAAACATAAAAGAGTCCTAAGAATCTTTTAGAGTCATGGGGCTCAAAACATCAACCCTTCCTCTCCCTCCCTATAGATGTTGGCAGACCACAGCTCCTCCAGCACTGCTTTTATTAGATCTGTGGCATCCACTGCATTTTGCTTTTACGTGCGTCATTACCACTTTCTAAAATCAGGCTATTTCAACTTGGGTCAGAAGTCTCAAATAGGACTCTTCAAAAATAAACTTAATGGTTTTCAACAGTGGCAGAATTGTGTTTTTGTGCACAATCTACAACTAGTTGCCCCTCAGGCTTAGACTGAATTTTATCACAGCTGTATTTAACGCCTTAGAAAGGTATACTAGGTTTTCAAAGGCCTGAAAGACAGCTCTTAGTCTGTGGGCAAGGACAGACAGGTCACTGACCAGAAAGTTGGTGGTGGAGGTGGCTGTTGTTGGGGGGGCGTTGGGGGGGCCAGAGGGGGGGGGGGGGCGTGGGTGGTGGTGGGTAGGGTTCCAATAAATGCTATAGAACAAGATCAATGATGAAATCTAAAAAAAAAGAAAAAACAGTGTCCCAGCTTGGCAGCTCACGCTTGTTTGCAATGGAGTTGCAAAGGGCAATTCCACGCGGTCAGCATCAGAAGCAGGAAGGAGATTGGACCAGAAGGTCTCATGGTAAGAATGCTGTGTCCAAATGGCATGTTTCTCTGTTTGTGAGTACCATAACGAAATAAATCATTTAAAACTAAGTGTTTGGTACTCATTGTTTCAGGCTGCTTTTTAGCCCTCACCTCTGCATCAATATTAAGAGGATCGTCACGGAGACTTTATGTTCTACATTTGCAGGCTGCTCTCCCAACCATAAGGTAGTGCAACAGTTTGTCTAAAATTATCCACAGCCATCAATATTTAAAACTAAAATTGTGCATCTTTCCATTTACTGAGCTTCATATTAATTCTTACCTTACATTCCTCATCTAGAAGATCCAAGACCCCTAGTTTCGCCTCAATAACATCAATACAAGGCTGATTGTCGTAGTAATCAATAAGTGTCCACGGTAAGCCTTCAGCCATGTACTCCTCCTGCTCCAGCTTGAAAACATGCTGGGAAGAAAATGTACAGAAGTTTCCACGCACGGTCAAAGATTAGGATTGTACAATTGTACATAGCCACTATGTAGCATCAGGGCCATTTATTTAAATGCTTTCACCAAGTAATGTTGAAGAACAGCCATCCACCCACCATAACCTATTGATTAAAAGCTGTCCATTTAAGCCAGAGGAGAATTTTAAGCCAGGGGACTTGCGATCCCGCATTTCTCGAAAGCTGGTGGAAACAGAGTCTTCAGATCTGAGGCAGTTAAACTTTTTAAACTCTTTCTCCTACCACTTTGTGCCCAAGCTTTTTGTGGATCAGGCTCAAAGAGCTCAATTGCCTACACCTGGCTCCTAGTTCATGTATTCTTATTTTAATCCATCAACATCAGTGCTCAACTACTGGCATTAGTTCTATAGGCAACATGTAATTTTCAGTTTTCACTTTGCCACATAAATCAAGTAGATGATCAGATTCATCAACTTCAAGCTGCAAGATCCAGCTGATCAACTATAGACTGGCATTGGCACAATTATTGTGGGCTTCTTTAAAGCTAAACACCAGCTTTTGCCCGATTGATGAACGTTCAGTGGTCTTAACATTTTCACCATTTGCTCTCCTTCCCCAACCCCACCTCAAAGTTCAACTGCATTTTAAAAGGGGATGCAATATATTTAACAGTATGTGGTAAAAAGCTTTTTAAATGCACACTGAAAGATGTTAAAAGGAGAATTTGTAAAGATACCAAAATAACAGTTTGGTCAATGCGGTAAATTTTAAAGAGCAGGGTGAGTTGGAAAAGTGATGTCAGAATTCTCTGTGGAAGCTGCAATGAGAGCACACTATTGAACTGCAAACCACAGAAGCACGGACAACAGAATGAAAACGTTAACTGATAGCAACACTGGGACATGACAGAGGCAAAAAAAAAAAAAACTTTAATATATTGTCCCACGAATAAAAGTTAAATATTGCAAAAGAGGAAGGCTAGCATGGAGGAGTAGTTGGACCGAATGGTCTGCCAGAAACTCGTGACCCTAAATAGCCATAATAGGCTAATCAAAGAAAAAAGGCGGCACTGACTCAATGTAGATCTGGGCTCAGATGTTGTAAATCCATTGGACCCAATATTCTGGGCCATTGAGAAATTGATATTATAATTATGAAAAATAGGTTTGAAACTTGTTTCTTCACAAAACAAATCAGAGTTGGTAATTTTAAATCAGAGATAGATACGCCCAAGATATTATGGGAAATGGGCCAAAGGCAGGTATGCGCAGTTAGGCCACAGATCAGCCATGACCTCATTAAACAGTGGAACAGAATCAAGGGGCAGAATGGCCTGCTCATATTCCTATGTAATCATGAAATTAAATTTGAGTGCAATTCTAACTATTACCTTTGCTTGGTGAGCTGCTAACAAGTAACATAAACCTAGGACAGTTAGAACACTGAAGTGGTCAATGAGGTAGTGACCATAACATTTAAAAAATTTAGTTGATCACTTAAAAATAATTGTAAAGGCAGCAGGGAAATTACATGGTAAATGTAGCTACAGAGCACTAGGTATACGTGCGAGTGAATATAGAGCCCTCTTGAGGGAATTTTTAGCATTTTTTTGTTTAAACTGCAAGAGCATTTTTCCTCCCACAGTCCACACCAGCCTCCTGAGATGAGACTTAACACCTTGACCCAGGGGAGTTTTGGTGGCCAGGAGCAGTCAGTTGAATGGAGAGGGGACAGAAGCAAAAGGGAGTTGTCATAGAGGAACACAAAACTGTCCTAGCAGGAAGTGAATAGAGCAAACCCTGTCAGAATTGTTGTGGGCTTCTGGGGATGGACAGTGTTAGAGAGAGGGGAGATCTCCTCATCCATATGGATCACATGCCAAGTAGAAGGTATCCCAATAAAGTCAGTCGCTTGTCTTTGTTGCTAGCCCATCCCTGTACAACTCATTATCACTCACTCCTGGCCTGGGCTATTCAAAGCTGGACATCGAGTGGTTCACTATCAGCAGCAATCACCAATTCCCCTAATACTGCTCTGATTCACGATGACGACGACGACGATGGCAAAAAACTCCTTCCCTGGGATCCTTTCTTCTTGGGAAAGCTCACCACTACCAGTTTCCACCCCCACCAATAAAAAAACAAAATCAGCATTGGTGAGGACTTAGCAAGTTGGCCGAACTTCCCATCACTTCCATTAAATACCACCCCTTATAGCGTTCAAGAGGACACTGCCATCAATTAGGTGCAGGGAGCCCACAAACTCTGGTTATTTAAAATGAAACATTCCAAACTTATTTTGCATAAGGCCACAATCTAAACAGACTAATTCAAGTGTTAAGGATTGCTGAGACACAATTTGCAGGGCTGTTTTCATCTGTTGTACCCCCAATATCTTCATCAAGCCCATTTAAGTAAAATCAGCTTCGAACATAACTCTGCTTCATCATCTTAGGACGTAACACTATTTTTTTATTCATTCACAGGATGAGCGCGTTGCTGGCTAGGCAGCATTTATTGCCCATCCCTAATTGCCAGAGGGCAGTTCAGAGTCAACCACATTGCTGTGGGTCTGAAGTCACATGTAGGCCAGACCAGGTAAGTTTCCTTCCCATAAAAAGGGAATTAGTGAACCAGATGGGTTTTTCCAACAATTGACAATATCTGGAATTAAGAATCTATTGGCAGCCATTTTACAGATTTCAAATCCACCATCCGCCATGGTGCGATTCAAACCTGGGTCCCCAGGACATTATCCAGGTCTCTGGATTAAATCACCCAGCCATAATACCACTAGGCCATCCCCTTCCTGACAAAGGATCTTCTGCTGCTTGCACGTACATTAAAAAAAATCATGCAAACTGATTTTAAAGAAAGGAATCCCAGAATAAAAGATGAAACACTGCAAGTGGAGGAATTTTAAAAATACTCTTACAGAAATCTTACCAAGTTAAACTGTTGCTGTAGCTTTTCATTTGCATAATTAATGCAAAATTGTTCAAAACTGTTATTTTCAAATGTTTCAAACCTAAACAAAAATTTTAAATGTTATTATAACAATTCAATTTCAAGAATTTGTTTGATAAGCACAAAGCTAATCACTCATACCCATAAATATCCAACACACCAATGAAGGCATGTTGCTTTGAAGATGATCTTAAGGCTTTATTGACCTGATTCACCATCCAACCAAACAGCTTCCCATAAATGTGTTTTGCAAGAGCATCCCTGGAACGGACAGCCTGTTCCAAAGTCATGGATTTGATGTAGGTTTCATTTAATGTAACCAGCTTGCGGTGACAAAGCCAACGGGCCAACTGTTTTTTCTCAAGTCCCAATAACTTGCAGAATTGATCAAGATGCTTATCATTTAACTGCAGGCCAAAGAAAGAGAAAAACAAGCAAATCTGCAAGTTAAGGTGTATAAAAAAAAAATCCCATGCTTTCAGCACAACTCTGGCTCATTTTACTTTCCTTTCCATCCTCAGAAGGTTCTTTGTCTAATTGTTTTTAATGAATGCGCTCAAAGATACATAAAACATTGGTTAGTCTGTTCTCAAAACAGGACACATTTAAAAATAAATTTCAACAAACATTCCTTTCACTACTCTGAACAGTAATGGATGTCTTATGCGTATCACTGCAGTTTTGAAACTGACTTTTTTGCCTGCCTGATGATCCAAATCTGCTCAGTTCTTACAGTACATCGTAGAACAGCACTTCACAACTTTTCCCCTTTCGACCCCATTTCAAGATTCAAACTCTGTCACAACACCCGAGAACAAAGAGGTGGGAGAGTTCAGCTTTTATAGCTTCATGATTGCCTCGGAGGCTGTAATTCCAAACTTTCCGCTCATCACCCCACTTGGGTCTCAACCCCAACTTTTAGAAGATCCGCTTCTAAATATTGGATCAAACTGCACATCCTGTGGCTTTTAGATTTATTCCACATACTATTTAGAAAGTGGAAATTTGGTCAGACAGAAAACAAGAATTGTTAAAAAGGCACTCTGTCGAAGCTTTTGTCTTGCACTCATCAGGACAACTTGCAAGAAATACCAACAGAAAGAGAAAACAACATTTTTACCCTATTTAAGAACACAGGGAGGTTTTCTTTATATCCTATTTAATAAGTCAGCCAAGGGGCTCTCCACCACAGCCTACCATAAGTCTACCTTCACAAGTCAATATACTCTGCTTCATCTCGGTGTAACAGATTTTTAAAAATTCATTCACAGGATGAGGGCATCACTGGCTAGGCAGCATTTATTGCCGATCCCTAATTATGCAAAAAAAAAATCCTAAAATGGGCCTTTATCAGCAATGTCAAAAATAAGGCCCAAGCGATTGGTTTGTTGTGCTTGCTTTATATTGAAATTGGGTTCAAAGCCATTTTGCAGGATAACATTAGTTCCTGCTGTACATTGCATAGTCTACCTCAGATTAGGGTAAAGCTTCTCAAACATTTTGAGCTACACGCGATATTCGTTGTTTGACGCTGCTACTGTGCAATAGTGCAAAAACCACTTGTGTTCCTAAGAGTTGCCATCAAGCCAAAAAGACAAATCTCTCCATCATCATAAACGTAGTGTCACCAAAGGCTATGACATTCCAAATCATTAAGCCAAGATCACTTTTTGAAGTGTACCCACTTTTGCCATAAGAAAATACAGCAGTGATTTTCAACTAAACTGCTGGCAGTTGTACTGCAAAGCCTCAGAACAAAAGACAGATCAATTAACCTGCTTTTGGTATTTATTGTAAAAAGCAACATCTTGATGCTTTCAAAGGCCAACTTCAAATATATAGCAAAAATTGTGTTAAATCATTTTCCATTCATAAAATTAAGATTGCAAAGCAAACTTACATTAACAAAGCTATTTTCACCATCACGGTCATTCGATTGAAAATTTATATTTCCCAGGTGGAGAATACCAGCTAAAATTTGAAAGATTTCCATTTGATGAGATTCACAGATACCTGAAAACATCAATAAATAGTAATCAAACAGCTTGCTCAAGTTATAATACACTGTCATAGGAAAGGCGGAATCAAGAAGGCTGATCTTTAACTCAAGATGCATTTCTGAGCACAAATATCCTGTCGAGTCCTGGATACACCTCAGCTCGAAGACATTCCTATGTGATCTAGTTACCACAGGGAGACAAAAAGGTCACACAAAAATTCGCAGCTTTATCATCCTTTCAGTATTTTGCAGGAAAACGATAGCCAAAATTTGAGCTGCAGAGAAACAAAAGGGGACTAATGCTAGGGGAAATCAGAAGAATTCTGAGCAAACAATTAAGCAGGAGGCTATTACAAGTTGAGTTACTTTAGAATGAGGAAAGGAACAGATCTGATAGGGATCTTGAAGATTTAAAGGGATTAGAGAAATTCACTGGTGAATCACATCTGAAAAACCTGAAGACCAAGCAGAATAATTGCCCAAGGTGGTAGTTAGAACCAAATCTCCTTTAGGGAGTTCAGGGCAAGCACGGAGCTGCTCCTTAATGTTACATGGCTGGTACCCAATAAAAAGGTCTATTTTGTTTCACTGGTAAATGTAAAGTGCACTTTCTTTATTTTGATTTATTAGTGAACATTTGACAGCTGTTAGTTTGTTACAGTAAAACTCTTAGGGTCTATCAGTCACTAGGAAATTATTCTCAGAAGTTAGTCTCAATAAGTATTTGTAACAAAAGCAAAATGAGTTTGTCAGTCACATTCAGAAAACAGATTGAATGTCAATACTAATTTGTAACAGAAATCCAAAATGCAATTATATTCAAAGACAAGCGCAAGACTCCTGTCAAGTTATGAGCAGGAATACAATAGAATGCATATTCCTTTGTTAGATATGGGGTTCATTATGTCACAATCATAAACACAGTAACTTCATAATCAACCAATAAATTATAATGTGAACTCGCTTTGGTAACTAGGCCTTCAATTTCCTGGAAATAATTAGATCACAATGCCTACAGCTACACAAGTTGAACAATATATGTTTAATCCTAAAAAGTACAATACAATGCAGTAAATGTACAGATACACAAACGCTGGATGCCCAGGGAAGCAAAACATATGACCAGCCCAGCCTGTTGCAAGCATTTGTTTGTAATTCTAAGCATAAGATTTCAAGCTCGTACAAAAAGATCAGACTCCAGGTTTGGATTCAGGCAATTAAAACGCCCCTATTTCTAGTGCACTGTAACAGATTGTCTTACATTCAGAGCCCCATTTGTCAGTATAATTTGCATGCTCGTTTGACAGAAAAATCCTAGCTTGGGTAAAGGAAAGAGTTTCCATGAACTGCTGAGATAATACTATGGCTTTAAGAGGTATATTTTGTCTTTTTTTTTTAGAAGGGAGGTTTTAAGACAGGAAGTATCAAGCCATCTACTTGAATCCAATAAACAGGTTGAGGGGCCTTGGGCTTTTTCCTTTTTTAAAAAAAATGCTGGAACATTATAAGCAGCCCGAACGGGTGGGGTGAGGCTCCCCTCGAGCCAGGATTTTTAGTTTTACTTTTTCAGTAGCAATTGCTGGGATCTTAAAGCTGGCTTTGGAAGCTGCAGTACATCTTTCCCTAAGTTTTCTCAGGATGGTTTTCCTCCTGGACTGGAGGATTGCCTGTGACACTATTTTACTGATTTTGACTTTGCCAAGGGTGTGTTTACTGGGTGTTACTACACTGGAACAATTACTGTTTAGTAGTTAAATAGTCTATTATTCTGTTAAGTTAGGGTCTTAACAGAGTTAAGGTATTCCAGTTTCTTTCTTCTTTTGCTGTAGTCATACACTGTAGTTAAAATAAAGTATGTTTTGTTTCAAATCTGGTAGTTTGATCAGTTTGTATCCAGAATGCAACAGCTGGCACTTGCCTTTTAAAAAAAGGAAAAAAAAAAATTTAGACTAGGCAATTTACTTAACATTGAGAGTTTGGTCTGGTCTGTTTTATTCTTAACGTTATGGACGAGAGTGCCTTTAGGTCACCAATGATAAAATCAGATCAAATAAAATTCTACCTCTACCAGTCAGAGGGTGGCAATAAATACCTCCAAATTGAGAGACACAGTCAGAAAAAAAATAAAAAAGGATGTCATTCATATCATAGATCTGTATCTTTTGTATTTGTAGCAAATTAATTCTTGTACTCCACAAGTTTCTTGGTTATTTTATAATTGTCTTCAGCCCTGTATTTTCCAAGGGCGTGCCCAACACAAACGTTGCTACATCCGATCTTACTGAAAGACGGTTTAAAAAAATAAAATCCATTTCAATAGTTCTCAGAATAGTGCAATTTCAATTAAAAGCTGTTGGGGCAGGAAAAGCAAGTCAACTGTAACAACTGCAGCAATGCTCAATTTCTGGAAAGCATTTAGAAGCACAGTTCAAACTGGATCTGAAGCAGGTTTCTTTTAAAAAAAGATCTAGGGAAAGAAAGAGTCTGATAAAGTTAATACACCGCTTGGATGAAATTTAAAAGTTATGAGTCTTTCACAAGCTGATTAGCGACATTAAAGATAACTGCCTCAAAACTCTGAAAACTATTAAATGCATTGGAAATAGAATTCCTAGTTCCCTTTCAGGATTCCTCTGAGGATAGAAGCAAAACCAATTTAAAAAAAAATTCAAACCATACACCCAAACTTATTTCACATTCTTTAATTCATTACCAAGGCCAAAATAAAACAAACAGCAGTTATTACCATCATTGCTTAGAATAGAAGATTGTTCACTTCAGTCATGGAAATCAAAATGGCTATTTAATAAAGATTCAATAAAGACACTCAGAGCTCACAACAGTTTTCATACTGAACTGAACAGAAAACTGTTTAAAATCATTCCCCTGCAGCATTAAGCAGAAACATTAGAACCAAGGCTCTGGTGGAATCTAAAGCATGATAAACAGTACTAGATTAGTTAACAGCAAAATTCTGGGAATTGCCAGAGGACACATCCACTACACACCCTGCCCAAAACCAACAAATATAGAGAATATAGAGTCACAGTCATACAGCACAGAAACAGACCCTTCAGTCCAACACAATCTCAAACTGAACTAGTCCCACCTGCCTGCTCCTGGTCCATTTCCCTCCAAACCTTTCCTATTCACGTATCCACCACTTCCTCAAGAACTTCATTCCAAACACAGACCGCTGTGTAAAAGAGCTGCCTTTTGTGTCTTTAAAAACTCTTCTCCCCTTAAAAATGTACCCCCTTGCCTTAAATACCCCACTCTAGGGAAAATACAAATACTATTAGTTCTATTTATACCTCTCATTATTTTAGAAACTTCCATCAAGGTGCCTCTCAACCTCCTATCCCCACTCCTACCCAATGAATTTTAGAAGATGCCTATGTGGGTCTGTCTCTTTTGAGATTATGTTAAGAGTTGATTAAAACAAAAGGAAACAATTTAAAGCATTCCAACACTTCAAGGCATATAAATTGAGCTCAGATTCACCAAGTTCAAATTTGTCAAGGGAAATGTGCAGCCAACGACTCACTGGAGGAGGCAGCTCCACAAATATCCCCCTCCTCAATGATGGAAGAGCCCAGCACATCAGTGCAAAAAGATAAGGCTGAAGCTTTCACAGCAATCTTCCAGCCAGAAGTGCAGAGTGGATATCCATCTCGGTCTCCTCCAGTGGACCCTAGCATTACAGATACCAGTATTCAGTCAATTCGATTCACTCCACGTGATATAAAGAAACGATTGGAGACACTGGATACTGCAAAGGCTACGGACCCTGACAACGACCAAAGACTTGTGCTCCAGAACTTGCTGCTCCCCTAACCAAGCCGTTCCAGTAAAGTTACAAGACGTATCTACCTGACAATGTGGCAAATTGCCCATGTCCTGTACACAAAGTAGGACAAATCCAGCTTGGCCAATTACCTCCCCAGTCTCCTCTTGATCATCAGTAAAGTGATGGAAGGTGTCATCAACAGAGCTATCAAGCAGCTCTTGCTCAGCAATAACCTGCTCAGGGAAGCCCAGTTTGACTTCCGCCAGAGCTACTCCGCTCCTGACCTCATTACAGCCTTGGTTCAAACATGGACAAAAAGAGCTGAATTCCAGAGGTGAGGAGAGAGTGATAGCCTTGACATCAAGGGTGTATTCGACTGAGTGCAGCATCAAGGAGCACTAGCAAAACTGGAATCAATGGGTATCACAGGGCAAACTCTCCAGTGGTTGGAGTCATACCTGACACATAGGAAGATCGTTGTGGTTGTTTATGGTCAATCATCTCAGTGCCAGGACATCTCTGCAGGAGTTCGTCAGGGTAGTGTCCTAGGCCCAACCATCTTCAGCTGCTTCATCAATGATCTTCCCTCCATCATAAAAGGTCAGAAGTGGGGGATGTTTGCCAATGATTGCACAACGTTCAGCACCACTTGCAACTCCCTGATACTGATGCAGTCCATGTTCACATGCAGCAAGATCTGGACAATATCCAGGCTTGGGCTGACAAGTGGCAAGTGACATTCGCGCACAAATGCCTGGCTAGGTCCATCACCAATAAGAGACAACCTAACCACTGCACCTTGGCATTCAAAGGGTAACACCATCACCAAATCCCCCACTAACATCCTGGGGGTTACCGTTGACCAGAAACTCAACTGGACTCGCCACATTAACACAGTAGCTACAAAGGGCAGGTCAGAAGCTAGGAATACTGCAGCAAATTACTCATCTGACTCCTCAAAACCTGTCTGCCATCTACAAGGCACAAGTCAGGAGCATGCTGGAATACTCCCCACTTGCCTGGATGGGTTCAGCCTGAACTATACTCCGGCGGCTTGACACCATCCAGGACAAAGCAGCCTGCTTGATTGGCACTACATCTACAAGCATCCACTCTCTCCAGCACCAATGCTCAGTAGCAGCAGTGTGCGCTATCCGGGAGATGCACTGCAGAAATTCACCAACGATCCTCAGACAGCACCTTCCAAATGCACGACCATTTCCATCTAGAAGGACAAGGGCAGCAGATATATGGGAACATCACCGAGTTCCCCTCCAAGTCACTCACCACCCTGACTTGGAAATATAATCACCCTTCCTTCACTGTCACTGGATCAAAACCCTAGAATTCCCTCCCTAATAGCATTGTGGGTCAATCCACAGCAGGAGGACTGCAGTGGCTCAAGGCAGCAGCTCACCGCCACCTTCTCAAGGGCAACTAGGGATGTGGCAAGAAATTCTGGCCAGCCAGCGGTGCCCATGCCCCACAAATGGAGTAGAAAAAAAAAGCATCTAAAACGTTACCTTGGACTTAAATCTACGAGAAACAATTCAGATCAGTTACTTCCCACAGCTTCAAGTTCGACAAAACTGCAATCCACAATTTTCCAACAGCCAAGTGAAGTCTTTAGATTTGTTGTTACACCTGTTTGACCAATACTGCATTGGTAGCTTACATGTAGGATTTTGCCATCATTACTCTTCATTGTTAGGCCAGTGAAAACACAGCAAATGAAACCAGAAAGCAAAGGAAGGTTAGATTGCATGGAGGCTTTACTTTTGCCTTAATGCTATTGGTCAAGGTTTCTCCTTTCACTCGTGAGTTGTATCAGATGACAAGTGAGTTTTCCTTTTCCTCTCCCTCCTTTTGTGGAACGTTTTACAATCCAGTCATAAATTAAAACCCTTAAGCATCATTTGTAGATTCTGGCAAGTTCACCAATCATTCACAATACAGTAATAAAATTAAAAAAGGAAATTAATTCTCGTGCATTTTCTTGTATCTTGTACTCACATCTAAAAAGCGGGGGTGGGGTAAAAAGAGATAAACGCTTCAACAGGCAGCAGGTAACCATACTACAGGCCACCAATGCAACATTTAGAAACCAGAAGTTAAATTTTAGAAAGGGTTGGGGGGGGAGAAGAGAACTGGATGCCATGACATTGCTCAATAGTCCCAAGAAATAACAGAAACAAAAGCAAAATCAAATCAAAAAAAAAAAAAAAAAAACCCAAGTATTCTAGTTCAGACAATCCTTGGCCCCACCAACTCTGGCAAGACAAACAGCTCCAGAGTCCATTGCTTTCCTAGGTCTTTCCCATGAAATCTGTGTAAATCTCACTAACTACATTTTTTTTTATTGCTGTGGTTGGGGCTGATGTGTTGCAAATGTTTCAAGTCTTACCTGTTCAAAGTTTATATTAACTTAAGGTCATTGCCTGCAGTCAAAAGCCAAAATCACCATATGGTCAGCTCAAATAACCTATTCATACATGTGGTTCTGATTAATTCAAACCATGTAGAAAGCATTCAGTCCAGCACACATGTAACACTAACTCTCCACTTACCAAAAGCTAGTGACTAAATGAAAATTAAAAGCAAGTCAAATAGAAGAAATACAGTGGACGCTAAAAATCTGAAATAAAAAATAACAAGTGCTGGAGAAATTCAGTGAGTATGGCAGCATCTGTAGTTTGTGCATAAGAGCACATTAATGTTGAGTCTAGTATGACTTCTTCAGAATAAAAGGGTAGTTCACTGTACTTTAAATGCTTTGCAAAGGTGAAGTGTTTTCATTTGTATAGTTCATCACTACAGTTCTTCTCACTTGCACACAATTAATTCTGTACACACTAGACATTTCACTGGCAAACTATGAATTCATGAAAAACCTGACACTGATACCTTGAGTGAATTTGAAGTTCAAAATAGGAAGCACAAACTCTCCTCCAGTAATCTACCTAATGTAGAGCACATCAAGGAAAGATTTGCCCGAATAGACTCACTTCAAAGTTGGAAATGAAAAAAAAAGTTATATCCTCTCAACAGCTGCTATAATCAGATACTTTAATTTCTGTCCTTGAAATGAACAAAAATTTGGAATATTTTTAAGAATGCTGCAAAAGCAAAAGATTTTAGTTCAGGTGAAAATGCACATGACTAGAGAGGACTAGTCATGATTAGCATACAGGTACATTTTCATAAAATAGAAAACAAAAAATATTCAGGAATAAAAACAAAACATTAACCTAGGAGGAAATCTGGATATACATAAATTCTGCTGCATTTGTATTAAGATATACATACCTAATGTGGAGAAAGCATTTCGAGTTCTTTTAAGATCTGCAACATCATCTCTTTCATAAATATAAACATCGCCTCCTTGATTCACAAAGAAGTAATCCTCAGCATTACCTGGAAGGAAAGGAGTCAAATTTATGCGCCAAGTAATGGGACTGCATCATGCAAAAATTTAACATTTCCTTCTTGCTTGTTTTAATGTAAAGCAGTCTGTCCAGCAACAATGGTACACCAGGTGGCAAACAAGCTTTCATCTAGATCTGCCTCCCACAAGCCATTGTCACCCAATACCATTGGTTCAGGTAATATAGGCAAAACTGACATATTCAGAATTTGAGATGCCACTGGCATTAAAATTCCTAGCTTGTTAAAAGTCATGTTGTAATGATACTCATGCTCTTTCACATCTATTTTCCTCTCTGCATAGCTTTGTGGAGGCAATATTTCAATTGGTCACAGTTACTTGAAGAAATTCAGCACAAATACAATTATATAAAAACTATTCTGCTTTATGGATACAGCTTACATATCAGTGACATTTTTACTGTTCTATGAGAGAATGTTCCAAAACAGTGTTTCTGGAACTCTTATCAACTTTTTGGAAGAGGATTGGGTCATAACAGACTGCAGCCTTAGAACTTAGTTCAGTAGGCTAGAGTTCTCAAGTCATTCATAACAATGTCAACAGCTGAGGTTCAATTCCTATTCTGTCTGTGGTAGACAGGAGACCTACCCTTTCAAGGGCAGGGCAAGAGGGTAAGAAAAGGGCAAGTCACCAAAAACTGACAAGGAAATAGCTCAGGTTGAAGCATTGGCAGGCAATGATGCAGGAATTTGCCTGGGGAAGAGCACACAAGACATCAGGAGGAATGGGAGTCAAGAGCAAGATTGAAAATAATTCACAAAAACGTTGACAAGTTAACTCAAAATATAGCAATAAGTGACTTCACCAATGACTGCTCCAAATTGCATTTGCAAACACAAGTGCATTGAAGAAATTAGACAACATAATCCCTGTGTTTTAAGAGTGATTTAACTTTTGGTTCAAGCATCATTTAAATAATGGGGGGAATAAATTACAGCCAATTGTCTGAAGTGATTCAGAAAGACCAATCAAATATGGCAGAGTCACATTATGCATCAAATTTCTTGCCTGCACTTACCAAGATCCAACTCGGGAAATTCTCCCAACTGAGCTGAGGCACAGAGTTGATAGAATATATGATAATTCCTTTCCTCAGCAGCCTGCAAAGTTTATAATTAAAATGTTGTAGATATAATTCTCAGGAAGTTTTAAAACAAAAAAAAAAAGAACAACAGGATATGTAGCATGCTCTAAACTAATGGAAACTCAGGAGACTAGCACATTAGATTTGGGACCAGCCTTTGGACAGAAGAACATGTGTACAGGTTAGAGAGAACAGTAGGACAGAGGCAAATGTGGAGCGACCAAGACAAGAGGCTTCGGGCTATTATTCACAGCTAATAGTGAAAGGGCCCAGCAGTAAGGTGACCAACAAATTTGTCACACTTTCTAATGCCAGATACAATTTCCAAGGAACAAGTTATTTCAGGCAAATCAGGAAATAGACAGACAAAAACCAAAAGAACTGTGGATGCCGTAAATCAGGAGCAAAAACAAAAGTTGCTGGAAAAGCTCAGCAGGTCTGGCAGCACCTGTGAACGTTTCAGGTCCGGTGACCCTTCCTCAGAACTGATAGTGGCTGGGAAAACATCTGTTTATATGCAGAAAATAGGGAGGTGGGTGGGTAGAGCGTAAACTAGAAGATAGAGCCCAAAGAGACAAAGACAGTTGGACAGACAAAAGAGTTGCTAACAATCAGGCTGGGAGGGTGAATAGTTGTTAATGCGGACTGTTAGTGACTAACAGGGGGTGTGTAATGGCAGGCTGCATGGTAACAAGGATAAGAGATAATAGGAGATAAAAGGTACTGCAGATGCTGGAGAATCCGAGATAACAAGCATGGGGCTGGATGAACACAGCAGGTCAAGCAGCATCATAGGAGCAGGAAAACTTGACGTTTCGGGCCTAAACCCTTCATCAGAAATGGGGGAGGGGAAGAGGGTTCTGAAATAAATAGGGAGAGAGGGGGAGGCGGATAGAGGAGAGGATGGGTGGAGAGGAGGCAGACAAGTCGAAGAGGCGGGGATGGAGCCAGTAAAGGTGAGTGTAGGTAGGGGGATAGGGAGGAGATAGGTCAGTCCAGGGAGGACGGACAGGTCAAGGGGGCGGGATGATGTTAGTAGATAGGAGATGGGGGTGTGGCTTGAGGTGAAGATAATAGGAACTGCAGATGCCGGAGAATCCGAGATAACAAGGTGTGGAGGTGGATGAACACAGCAAGCCAAACAGCATCATAGGAGCAGGAAAGCTTGACGTTTCGTGTCTAGACCCTTCTTCAGAAAAATGTGGTAACATGGTCTGGTGTGTGGGGCACCTCATTTTCCCCTGGGGACCCTACAGCCCTCCAGACTCTGAGTTCAATTTTAGGGCCTAGACTCTCCCATGTCCCAGCCCCCTATTCCACACACCAGGCCTTGTTACCACGGTCTGCCATTACACACCACCTGTTGTTAGTCACTAACAGTCCCCATTAACAACTATTCACCCTCCCAGCCTGATCGTTACCAATTCCTTTATCTGTCCTACTGTCTCTGTCTCCCCTTGGGCTCTATCCTATCATTTACTCCCTATCCCACCCACCTTCCTATTTTCTACATATAAACAGATGTTTTTCCCAGCCACGATCAGTTCTGAGGATGGGTCACCGGACCTGAAATGTTAATTCTGATTTTTCCTTCACAGATGCTGCTAGATCTGCTGAGCTTTTCCAGCAACCTTGTTTTTGTTGTGGGTGAATGAAGAGACAAAACTGCTTTCTTGCAATTGACTGCATGCACCACTTAGTTATACGGACAAACATCATTCCGTGTGCTTAGAGATAAAGCAAACAGCTATCTTGGAATGAAAAGCACTTGGAGAATGTTAAGTCCTACACCATGGAGAAATGAGCAATTACCTTGTAAACAAAGTTTAAATGAGCTACATTACACACTTGCAGAATAGAAGACTCAATATTGGAAAGTCAAAAGCAGAAAAGGCACAATCTTTGCAAATTACCTTTTCCCTGGAGTTATTACTCATAAATAAGTCACTTCCTGGTTGTGTTCCATACTCATGTTTGGAATGTTAATAGAAAACAGGCTTGGTATCTGCACGAATAAATTTATTAATGGGATACTTGGAAAGCACTTTATGCTAAACAATGTGGTCTGTCTTGCTGCAGAAATGCAATACACCTCTAACTGATATTCCCATGATATTATGGCACATGAACTAAAAATTGCAGAAAGTCTGCAGTAAATCCAAATTTGGGCTGACAAGCAACATTCATATCACATGCTGGGCAATGACCACCTCCAACAAGAGAGATTCTAACCATCAGCCCTGACATTCAATAACATCATCACTGAATACTCCACTATCAACATCCTGGGAGTTACCATCGATATATAGTTAATCAAGTTTCAATTCTTAAAGTACATTGGTTACAAGACTAGGTCAGCAGCTAGAAGTCTCACTTCTTGACTCCCCAAAGCCTGTCTACTATCTACAAGGCACAAGTCAGGAGGATGATTGAATACTCCCCACTTGCCAGGTGGTGTAATAAAGGTATTACTGAGAATTGAATGAACATGTCCAACATCTCAGTAGAATGTTGTTTGGAGCTGATAAGTACCACATGATAGCCATGGATTACCAGCTATCAATTCCTAATTAAATTTTTTTTTTCTAAAACAGGGATACAATGATTTAGGCAATGCAGAGGACTGTTCAGGAGATCCAAAGATGCATTGAAAGTGTCTGCACGTTAACATTTTTTAATCAAGTCACTAGATCCAACTAACTACATTTAAAACAGTATATCAACTAAATTTCCTATTCTGTTGCTTGTGAATAACTCAAAGTAATTACACTAGAATAACACTGTAGCACAAGGATTTTTGTATATGTAGAAAATACATTTTAAACACAGACAAGGGACAGAAAGCATTTACAGATATCTCAAATAGAGCAGTGAGTAAAGCATCCTTTACCTGAAAAACCACCCGTGATTTCTCCAGTAAGTATGTTCTCATATTGGCCCCCATAATGTGATAACTACGATCGAAACTGATCTCAATGTATTTTCCGAATCGACTACTGTTGTCATTTCTTGTAGTTTTTGCATTTCCAATTGCCTATTGGAAAATGAAACATCGTGGCGCCAACATTAAAAATAGCTAATTAATGCTCATCATTAATATAAATGATTTGTGAATAAAAGGAGGAATGGTTAACAAGTTTGCAGATGACACCAAAATAGGTGCAGTAGACGGTGATGAAAGTTATCAGAGTACAATGGGACCTTGATCAGATGGGCCAAGGAGTGGAAAACGGAGTTTAATTACATAAATGTGAGGTATTACTTTGGTAAATGGGGGAAAACAAGAGCAGGACTTATGGGGAGCGTTGCTGAACAAAGATGTTGGCCGGGGGCAGGGTGCGAAGAGGTGTAGAGTCACAGGTAGGCAGGGTGGTGAACAAGGCATTTGGCAGGCTTGCCTTCATTGGTCAGAACATTGAGTAGAAGGGCTGGGATGTTGTTGCAGCTGTACAGGACATTGAGGCCACTTTCAGAATAGTGGTGTGCACAATTCTGGTCACCCTTCCATGGGGAAGATGTTAAACTTGAGAAGGTGCAGAAAAGATTTACAAGGATATTGGAGGGTTTGAGCTATGGGGAGAGGCTGCTGAATAGGCTGCGGTCTTCCCTCACCATCGTGCCCCCCTCCCCTCACAATCTTGCAGAGGTTTATAAAATCATAGGGGCACAGATAGGGTGAATATCCAAGGTCTTCTTCCTGTGGCGGTGGAGTCAAACAAAAGGTTACAAGTTTAAGGCAAGAAAGGAAAGATTTTTATGAAGGACCCGAGAGGTAACTTTTTCATGCAGAAGGTAGTGCATGCATGGAACAAGCTGCCAGAGGAAGTGATGAAGGTAGGTATAATTACAACTTTTAAAAAAAAAAAAGGTATCTGGATGGGTATATGAATATAAAGCACTTGAGAGGGGTATGGGCCAAATGGGACTAAATTTGTCTCGAATATCTGGTCGACATAGGCCTTTTTGGTCCAACTTGTCTGTTTCCATGCTGTACAGCTAATACATTACACCATTTAATGACAGTCAGAACAAGTGCAGCACAACTAAAAAGTGAGGGATAGAGGGGAGAGACCACACTATTTGTCTTTCATCAGAAAGAACGAGCTGTGCCTTTTGTCATGACATTCCTGTACAGCTACAGCACTGACAACTATTTGACAAAACAGTTCAATCATTACAATAGATCCACAAAAAGCAGGTATTCCAAGTATTTAAAAAAAATACTGCCAGACCTTTAAACCAAGCCTACATGTTAGTGTACAAAATATACCTCCATGATGGGGTTGGATGCTAGAACCTTCTCCTCTACATTGGTTTCACCTGCAGATCCTCCAACAGTTGCAAAATAGCGCATTATGTACTTAGCAGACAGAGTTTTTCCTGCTCCAGATTCTCCACTTATTATAATGGATTGGTTCTTTTCTTCCCTGAAAAAAAAAATTAGGTAACTCTCTCGTATCACCATACATCCAGTTATGAAAAACTGGCAGGGCTAACATCTTTAGCTCAATTCATTTCAACAGGAAAAAAAGAGCCACAGTACCCTACAACACAAAAAAAAAAGGTAAAGCCACAACGAAATGGTGGATGAAAACATTGATTGAATGAAGACAAACTCCAGTCTCAGTAGAGAAAACATTTAAAGTTAAATGCAGGGCAAAAAATATGAACATTCCAAATTCAAATCAAACCCAACACCCCACCACGTTAGCAAAACAAATCATGAAGAAAACATTAAAATTTGAACCAAGTCAGAAAGGTTAGTTTGCCATATACTTTACTGCCAATTAAGTACATTATCAGATATTGTTGTAATTGTGGAGAAAAGTGATCAAAAACATTTTATGCAAGTGCAGAACATTGAACCAAATGACCTTCAAGCTAAAGCAAAATTATCAGTACAGTTGTTTAAACAGGCACAATTATCTGCAAACATTTAAGCCCAACTTCTTACTCCAGAGGTCTAACATCTTGTTAGTATTGATTGATGTCAAAAGATTAAGTAAAATTGGGAACTAATGAACTGAACATGAAATACACAATGAAACAAATTAGACCAAACTAACCAAATGTCATTCAGACAATTTAGATTCGTGCACGGCATCTGATTGAAAGCACAACACACAGGCAATGAAGGTCATTCATCAACAAGATGAGAAATACAATTAGATGCAAAGTTAAAAGGGAATCATCTTTATTCAGCAACTCGATTAGCATAACTTTTGTTGTGCACATTACTTCTATAAATGAGACTTGCACGTATGTAATTAAAAAAGGGAAAGTCAAATTGTCTTGGTAGTCTTAAAATTTATAGGACTACATGCGTGTTTTGGTCTCTTGCAGATCGAATCCTGGCATTTATTGCAAAAGAACTGGATTGTAACAGTAAATGGTGTTACAATTAGAACACATTGATGAGATCACACCTGGAATTTGGGGGCCAGTTTTGGTCTCCTTACTTAAGGAGATATGGTGGCGCTGCAGGCAGTTCAGAAGAGGTTCACACATTTTGTTGGGAAAAATTGATGTACAGAGAGATCTGGGTGTTCAGGTCCATTGTTCCCTGAAGGTGGGAACGCAGGTCAATAGAGTGGTCAAGAAGGCATACAGCATGCTTTCCTTCATCGGACGGGGTATTGAGTACAAGAGTTGGCAGGCCATGTTACAGTTGTACAAGACTTTGGTTCGACCACATTTGGAATACTGCATACAGTTCTGGTCGCCACATTACGAAAAGGATGTGGATGCTTTGGAGAGGGTGCAGAGGAGGTTCACCAGGATGTTGCCTGGTATGGAAGGCGCTAGCTATGAAGAAAGGTGGAGTAGACTAGGATTATTTTCATTAGAAAGACGGAGATTGAGGGGGGACCTGATTGAGGTCTACAAAATCATGAGGGGTATAGACAAGGTGGATAGCAAGAAGCTTTCTCCCCCCGCCAGAGTGGGGGACTCAATTACTAGGGGTCATGAGTTCAAAGCGAGAGGAGGAACGTTTACGGGAGATATGCGTGGAAAATTCTTTACGCCGTGGGTGGTGGGTGCCTGGAACACGTTGCCAATGGAGGTGGTAGACGCAGACACGTTCGTGTCTTTTAAGATGTATCTGGACAGGTACATGGATGGACAGGGAGCAAAGGGATACAGACCCTTAGAAATTAGATGACCGGTTTAGACAGAGGATCTTGATCGGCGCAGGCTTGGAGGGCTGAAGGGCCTGTTCCTGCGCTGTAATTTTCTTTGTTCTTTGTCTTTCAACCTGGAACTAAAGGGCTGCAGTACATGGAGTGGTTGAATAGCTTGTGCTTACTGGAGTTTAAAAGAACAGGGGTGGCAGGGTGAAGTCTGACTGGGGTATATAAAATGCTAACAGGGATTGATAAGTGTGGATGTTGGGCAGATGGTCTCCCCTTCTTTGGGGGACAGAGTCTTGAGCAAGAGATCATCGATATAGAGTGACAGGAGTTAGGTACAAAATGCGATGAGAAAAAACTACTTCTCTCAGGAGGGATGTGAATCAGTGAACTCTCTGCCCCAGAGTGCAATAGTGGCAGAATCAGTCAACAGGTTGAAGAAATAAATAGATAGGTTTCTGATGAAAAGCAGTATAAAGGGCTATGGGGAGCAGACAGGAAAGTAGAGTTGAGACCAGGATAAGACCAGTCTGATCATGTTAAAACAGCAGAGCAGGTTCAAGGAGCTGAACTGCTTACTCCCATTCTATATTATGTAGGAACAAAGAAATGACCACCTGCACAAGACTAATGTCAAGACCAGCTAAAGCTCCCCATCAAACCTAGCTTGAGGAGCAGCGTATGCTTTTATGAAGAAAATTTTTATTGAGAAATAGATCATCTCCAGCTATCAGCAGTATCCAGGGGGAATTAGTATTTACAAGAAACTAAACTGGACCTGGCAAATAAGTACTGTGACTATAAAGGCCAGGTTGATTGGAATTCTTTAGCAAATAACTCACCTCCTGATTCTCCAAAGCCTGTCCGATAAAGACACAAAAGTCAGCAGTGTAATGGAATGCTCCTCTTCCATGAATGAGTGCAGCTTCAGCAACGTTTCAAGTTTGACATCATCCAAGATCCATCAATTGCTTTGTTTTGTGCTATTTGCAGAAGTTTCATTCCTCCCATTGTCTAACTATTCATACATTCCTTACTCCTGTTCCCTCTACATTCCTGCTTTCTGAAACTCTTTGTTTAATTTTTAAAAAGTAAGAAATATTCAAATTTCCACCTCACCTACTCAGAATCCCTACAGTGTGGAAACAGGCCCTTCAGTCCAACAGGTCCACACCGACAGAGCATTCCACCTCCCCCCCACCCCCCCAATAACCCACTTAATCTACACGTCCCTGAACATTGTGGTCAATTTAGCATGGCCAATCCACCTAACCTGCACATCATTGGACTGCAGGAGGAAACTCACGCAGACATGGGGAGAACGTGCAAACTCCATACAGTCATCCAAGGGTCACTGGCCCTGCGAGGCAGCAGTGTTAACCAGTGAGCCACCGTGCCAGAATCCCTTTTGGATGAATGCTCATTTCCAACATTCATTAAGGAAACACTTAAAAGTGGAAAACAGAGGTGTTGACTACAGGCTTAGGAAATCTGGCAAGTGGCAGGGCAGGAGAATGAGCCATAAATCACAGATAAGAAGAAATGAGGCAAGAACTGTAACTCCAGCCACTGGAGTGGGTTTAGCCACACCATGCCAACAGCAGCCTTTTTGTCCCACCATTAATTGTTGTACCTTCAGCTGCTTAGTTCCCAGGTAAAAGCCTCCAGCAAACTCCTCAGCCTCTAAGACTCTTACTAAAAATTAACCCAAAGCAAGCTTTTGGTCTTCTCCACTAACTTCACCAGTCTCCTAACATTAAGCCATCTGGGGATGTCTATGCTTTTTAAAAAAAAAAGCTATTTAAATGCAAGTCATTGTTCAATGCTTAGCTGTGCTCATCATTAGACATCAGTTTACACATCTTTGCAAATAATTCAGCTGCTGGCAATTCGATCAACTACAAGCGACAATTTAGTCAACTCAAAATTTCTACTCAGCCCTATATCCTGCCTTTTTTGTTCAGCTTTTGAGACTGCTGGTCTCTCAGTTTGGATAACAGATCATGCTGAACATTCCTTAGAGACACAAACCAGATGTTTCTTTATGATATTCAACTGGATGCCATTTTGATACAAGAAATCATATTCAACAACACATTAGGGCCCCACCCTCGCATACTCACCTAGCCATCTGCTTGTACGCTTCCTCAGCAACAGCAAAGATATGGGGATCCATATCACCCACATTCTGTCCACTATAAGCATAAATTACATCATCTCCATAAAGAGGGAGTTGTTCATATGGATTGACAGCAACAAGAACAATACCTACAAGAGAAGTTCAAAGAGTTTTAAGCAAATTATAATTCTAAATAGTCACCTTGAATTCTTAAAGTAATTGTAGCATAGTGTTACTCAACATATTTACACCAGTTTACAAGATTAGCAGGAAGTGCATCAACACAGTGCCCCTGATAGTCAAACAGGGGAAGTTATAAATGGGGAACAAAGATAGCAGACAAATTAAATACATACTTTGTCATCCCTTCTGAAAACAGAGCCAAGTGTCCCAAACCAGGAAAATAAAAATGGTGTGGAACACAATGTCTAGTGAGGGGGAGGAACTGATGAAGTGATTTGATTTGATTTGATTTATTTTTGTCACATATACTTAAGTACAGTGAAAAGTTTTGTTTTGCATGCAGTACAGGCAGCTCGTAGGGTGATTAAACAGAGCGAGGCATACAATGTTACGGCTGCACAGGAGGCGCACAAAAGCAAGATCAACATTAGATTTGAAATTTGAGAAGTCCATTCAGCAATGTACCACAACAGGGAAGAAGCTGTTCTTGAACCTGTTGGTACAGGTTTAAGCTTTTGTACCTTTTGCCTGATGGAAGAGGTTGGAAGAGATTATAACCGGGGTGGGAGAGGTCTTTGATGACATTGGTAGCTTTTCCACAGCAACGAGAAGTGTAGATGGAATCAATGGATGGGAAGTTGGCTTGCACGATGGTCTGGGCTGTGTCTGCAACTTTGTAGTTTCTCACGGTCCCAGATAGTTGCCATGCCAAGCCGTTATGCACCCAGACAGAATGCTTTTTATGGTACATGTGTAAAACTTGGTGAGTCTTTTTGGACATGCCGAATTTCCTAAGCCAGAGGAAGAGGAGACATTGTGCCCTCTCGACTGTTGCCCCTACATGGGTGGTCCAGGACAGGTCAGCTGTTGTCACTCCTAGGATCTTGATGCTCTCAACAGTCTCCTCCTCAGCTCCACCGATGTAAATAGGAGTGTCTTTCTTTTCTTCCGGAAGTCAACGATCAACTCTTTAGTTTGAGGGAGAGATTGTTATCTATGCACCATGACACCAAGCATTCTGACACCATTGTTTGATGAAGAAATTGATTGTATGGAGCCTGATAAATCCCCAAGCCCAATAACTTACAACCCAAAACAAAGCAACAGGCATAATACTGCACAATGATTTCTCTTATGGAGTAAAGCATCATGAATGGTAAACAATTATTTTAAAGGAGTTGGGAGAAGAGGAGTAGGGCAATCTTACTGCAACTCTAAGAAGTGTTGGAGAGACCACATCTGGAGAACTGAGAGCAGCTTTTTGGTCCCCTTATTTGAAAAGGAAAGATATCATCTCATTGGAAGCAGTTCAGAGGAGGTTAACTGGGAAGATCCCCAGTATGGAGGGATTGTCTTATAATCAAAGGCTAAACAGTTTGGGACTCTAGAACAATAAGAGGTGATCTCATCGAGACACCTAGGATTCTTAAAAAGAGGCTTGTCAGGGTAAGCACTGACAGGATGTTCCCCCACATGGGGAAATCTAGGACCAGCGAGCTTAGTCTCAGAATAAAAGGGGTATCAATTTAAGACTGAGGTGGATTGAGTGAAATTGGAACTCCTTGTTACAGAGCATTGTGGGCAGAGTCATGGTGTATATTGGATCATGATACAGATAGATTCTTGGTCATTCAGGGAAAAATCAAGGATTATGGAGAAAAAGTGTAGGAAAGTGGGACCAGCTACAATGCTGCTAAATGGCCTACTCCTGTTCTTATTTCTTATAGGTCTTCAGCTCATCTAAAGCAGAGAAATAAACAAAATTCCAGATTGAAGAGGGAGGTAGGTCATTGACTGAATGCAGGAAGTAAGAGCAGCACAGATTATCCATATTAACAGAGCTGGCAAATTTGCATTCGATTTTAAACACAAGTAAACTTACCACAATATGTATAAATGTTGTTGAACTCTAAAAACCTCACTTTCAAGTTGTGAAGTACTGCAGGTTCATGGAGGTAACTGAGTGCAGTCAAGTCATTTTCACCCATTAAAACGTCAGGGTTCCGCAGATATGGCAATTCTTCTGTTTTTTTATTAATGTGATATTCCATGTTCTGCAGCAAAGCAAAATCAGTAGAAGACATCCTTCCCAAAAAGAAACACTAGGCTTGCCCGAAAAAGGTTCTCTGTTAACATTTCTAACAAAATCTTTATTTCCATGGTAATTGTAGGGCTGTTCATGAACAAGGAACAAATCAACTGTCAGCAATTTGAGGCATGTCAACAGCTTGGTCAAGAAAAGTAATTAAGAAATCTCTATCACAGTTACTGAAAGAATTAAGCTACAAGATTCCACAGTTGTATAGTAAAAATTTTTTTTATTGTAAAAGAGTCATATATATATAGTTTCAAATATTTTCAAAGTTGTGCCTCCCAATACTTACTTCCTTCAGAAACTGGAAGGAAGTGATCGACTCTAATTGACCCGGGTGTCTCAAAAGAAAAAGATAAAAGATAAACTTTGGAAGAACTGATCCCATCACACCACCTATTTTCCAAGCAAATACAGCCAGGCCCCCTTACAATTCACTTACTCCAGATCTAAAGCAGTATAAGCACCAGATATCCAGGCAATTACAGAGTTATGGTCAGAGTCATACAGCACAGAAACTCATTCTTTAGTCCAACTCATCCACACAAATCAGGCATCTCAATCTGACCCATATCTCGCTAAACCTTTCCTATTCGTGTGCCCATCCAGATGCCTTTTAAATGTTCTAATCATACCCACCTCCACCACTTCCTTTGGCAGCTCGTTCCATACATCTGGATGAAAAATTTATCCCTCAGGTCATTTTTAAATCTTTCCCCCTCTCACTTTAAACCTAATGTCCTCTAGTTTTGGACTCGCTCACCAAAGGAAAGAGACCTAGCTATTTACCCTATCCATGCCCCTCATGACTTTATAAAAAGTCTGTAGGGTCATCCATCAACCTCCAACACTCCAGGGAGGAATGGCCCAGCCTACTCAGCCTCTCCCTATAGTTCAAACTCTCCAATCCTAGTAAATCCTTTTAAATTTTTCTGAACCCTCAAGTTTATCAACATCCTTCCAAGAGAAAGGCAACCAGAACTGAATGCAGTATTCCAATAGTGGCCTCACCAATGTCCTGTACAACCACAACAGGATCCCAACCCCAATACTAAATGCTGTAACTAATGAAGGCAATCATGCCAAATGCATATGCTTTTCATGTCAATGCCCCAGTATTCACCAGTGTGTACCATGTGGGAATTCTTGCTAACCAAAATTCCTGTATGGTATTGCAAATAGCAGTCCTGGCTAGTAGCATGGGAGTACATTAGCTGGAATATCTGACCTTTCCACTGGACACCCTGAAATGGGTGACAAACTGGCTGGCAAGGGGTGAGGCAGGAATAAACAAAGTAAGGAATAAGATCAAAGGCAGTGTACGTAGTGATTGAGTCAGGCAAACAGAGCGAGTATAAATTGGGAATTCGGTTCACGGTGGGAATTCAGTGCAGAGGTGAAAAGCAGAGCTTTACATAAGGTTTACTTCAAAGTGGTCTCCAGGGATTAGAGACCTGCAGGAGAGGATAAAAGGCAGAGTGAGAGGTTGACCTGCAGCGAGATCCACAGCAGAGTGAGAGAACATACCAGGAGGTGAGGAGTGCAGAGTAAACAACTGATTGGCAAAACTTTAAACGAAAATTTATAGTTTTTAAAACGTTACTAACATCAGACTGTGTTTAGATCTCTACTTTTCTTCAAAATAGAAAAATAGACTGTAATTTTAAATATAGCACCAGTGTCAAAGAACAGGGAATCTAGATTAATCAATAAATAGATTTAAAATAAAAAAAATTATACAATAGCAGGATGGGGAACATATTGATGCTGCATACCACGGATGATCGAGAGCAAGCATCTGTAGCAAGCGTTCATGGATCAAGGATCTTGGGATCAGAGTCAAAGCTGCATATATTGTGCTACATCAGGGAAGGTGGATACCTTTCAGACAAAGCAATACAAAGTTAGCCTGTGAGCAGGGGCACAACATGACTGCAGGCGAGGCAGATACAGAGACCCAGAAGGTCACATTTGATGACCTTTGGCCCCTGCAATTATTCAGTTACAAAATTCTTCCAAACCACGTGGAAGAGATTGGGGACTGCAGGAAGGATTAGCAAACTGACCATGACACAGAAACATCGGAAAGCAGAAAATGGTAGGGAACAGTACAATTAGGAGGATAAATACAGTTCTCTACAGTCATGAGCACAAGTCACAAAGTCTGTGCTGCCTGCCTGGTGCCAGGGTAAGGACATCTCCTCAGGGCTTCAGGGGAACTTAGAATGGGATTGGTCAGATTCAGTTGTGGTACTAACAACATTGATAGGACCAGAAAGGAGGTGATGCTGAAAGACTGAGAATAGTCCAGAGCTAAATTACAAAGCAGAACCTTCAAAGTAATCATCTCTATGACTATCTGAGCTATGAGCAAACTGACATCAGATAACTGGAGTCAAGAATTAAATTTGTGGAGGTGGTTTGAGTTTTCATGCAGCACTGGCACCAGTACTGAAGTATTTGGAGATAACAAGGTATGGACCTGGATGAACACAGGAGGTCAGGCAGCAGAGGAGCAGGAAAGTTGACGTTTTGGGTCAGGACCCTCCTTCAAACAGGGAGGGGGAAGGGAGCTCAGAAATAATTTGAGCGAGGAGGGGTGGGACTGGGGAAGGTAGGTGGGATGGCGATAGGTGAGTGCAGGTAGGCAATGGTGGGGATTGGTCAATGAGGTGGGAGGAATGGATAGGTGGGAGCGAAGATGGACAGGTTGTGTCAGGTCAAGGAAGTGGGGATGAGAGGGAGGATTGGTCATGGGGTGAGGCTGGGGGTGGGGAGATTTTGAAACTAGTAAAGTCCACATTGAGACCATTGGGTTGTAGGCTCCCAAAGCGGAATGAGGTGCTGTTCCTCCAGTTTCCAGGTGGCATCACTGTGACACTGGAGGCGGCCCAGGATGGACACTTCGTCCAGAGAGTGGGAGGGTAAGAGCTGAAAAAGGTTCGTGACTGGAAGGAGTTGTTGTTTATCATGAACAGAGCGTAGGTGCTCTACAAAGCAGTCTCTGAGCGTCTGCTTGGTCTCCCCGATGTACAGGAGGCCACATCAGGAGTAGCGGATGTAGTAGACCACATGTGCAGGTGAACCTCTGTCTGATGTGGAAGATTTTTTTTGGTTCCTTGGATGGAGGTGAGGGGAGTGTAGGGGCAGGTGTAGCACTTCCTGCTGTTTGCAGGGAAAGGTGCTGGGTTGGTGGGGCTAGTGGGGAGCGTGGAGCAGATGAGGGAGTCACGGAGAGCGGTCCCCATGGAAGGCAGATAGAGGTGGGGAGGGAAATAGATCCTTGGTTCTGGGATCAGATTGCAGGTGGCGGAAGTGGCAGAGAATGATATGTTGAATATGGAGGTTGGTGGGTGAAATGTGAGGACAAGGGGGATTCTGTCTTTGTTTTTTGTTTGGGGGAAGAGGCTGTGAGGTGCGGGAAATGCAAGAGATGCAGTTGAGAGCATTTTCAACCACATAAGGTGGTAGGGGGGAGGAAGCGGAGACTATGCGGTCCTTGAACTAAGAGGACATCTGGGATGTTCGGGACTGGAAGACCCCATCTTGGGAGCAGACACAGCAGAGACAGAGGAATTGGGAGCAGGGCATCACATTCTTGTGGGAAGGCGGGTGAGAAGGGGTGCAGTCTAAGTAGCTGTGGGAGTCCGTGGGCTTGAAATAGATAAATCTGTGTCAACTCTGAAATAAATAGAGGAGGGGTGGGACTGGGGAAGGGGAAGGTAGGTAGGATGGTGATAAGTGCACCAAAATAAAGAGGGAGGAAGGGTGGGGCTGTCTCTGACTCCAGCATCGGCAGTTCTTACCATCTCTGAAGTGGATGTCCCACTGGAATGGTTTCCAGTCTTCACTTGAACGGGGCTGGGGCCAATGACTTTGCAAAATCATAACTAAGGCTGATGAGGGGACTTGGAGGGGGTGGAGTTCGGAAAAAAGTGAAATGTAGGTGAACAAAACAAAATGACGTCACCACTACAGTGTAGAGTCTACATACAGAAAACAGCAAATAGGACCAAAGGGAGGGAAAAAATGATAAGAAAAAAACTAAAAGGCCCTTCACTTGAATACCTGTAGTAGGAACAAAATAAATGGACTGACACTACAGATGTTAATGGTTATGAAATTATAGCCATTACAAATACATGGTTAAAAGAAAATCAAAGCTGAAATCTAACCTTTCAGGGATATGTAACTTTTCCAAAGGACAGACAGGAAAGTAAGGTAACTTTGTTTGTACAAGATAAAGTATGATGGCAAAATGATGTAGATGCTAAATCAGTTAGAGATATTTAAGGGGAGACAATACTGATGGGACGAGTCTATAGGCCCCCTAATAGGAACTATACTCTAGGACAGAATAAGAAAAAAAAAATCAGGAAAGGAGGGAATGCAAAACAATACATTGGTCAAAGGGGAACTCATCTTCATGTGGATTGGCAGAGTCAGATTGGCAGAGTCAGATTGGCAGAAGTAGTCACAAGGAAAAATTCAGTGTATTCAGGACAGTTTTCTAGAATGCCTTAGATCCAACCAAGGATCAGCCTGGGTTCTGACAAAGTGCACTGAGGCTGGTTTAATATTATGAATAAAAATTCCTTAGGCAACAGGGACCATAACATAATAGAATTTAGCAGTTTGAGCGAGAACTTGGGTTGGAAACAACAGTATTTAACTTAAGGATAATTAGATGGGCATGAGGGCGTCGTTGGCCAGAGCAAACTGGAAAGGAATTTACCAGAAAAGACCGAATCAGTGGCAGTCATTTAAGAAAATAGTTTGAGACTCCACAACGATATATCTCACTGAGAAATGAGGATTGTAGGAAGGTTGGGGGGGGGGGGGCTAAGCCAAGCAGGTTTAACCAAGTTAAAGGATAGCACCAAATTGAAAAGAAAAAATACAATGGGGAAAAAAAATAAGTGATAAACCAGCAGATTAGAAGCATTTTAAAAAGACAAAGATAATCAAAAGCAATAAAAAAAAAGGGCAAAAATAAACTTTGAGAGCAAACTGGCAATAAAACCAGCCATCAAGACCTTCCTTAAAATAGAGAGGGGCCAAAGTGAACATTTGCCCTGTGGGAGAATGAGGTAGGGAACTAATAAATGAAGGAAAATCAGGAAGTGACACAGAAGGAACTGAATAAAGACTTCAGTCTTTGTGGTAGAATATACTTACAGCATTCCAAAAATGTTATGTCGTAAGAACAGAAGTAGGCCATTCACTTCTCAAGCCTGCTCTGCCTTTCAATAAGATCAGGTTGATCTGTTCCTTAACTCTGTACTTGCGCCTTGGCCCCACATCCTTTGATACTGTCACTGAACAAAAATTCATGTTTCGGATTTAGCAACTGAATTAGCATTGACTGCTGTTTGAGGAAGAGAATTCCAAACCTCCACTACTCTTTACATGCAGAATGGCAAACACGTCTCCGGAGTGGCTTGGTCTTGTTGTTAGACTATGCCTCCACTTCTAGAACCTTCAACCAATGGAATGTTTGTCTTTATCCGCCCAGTCTTTCCCTATTTAATAGCCTGAAGACCTTAGATTAATGCAACTCTTTATTCTCTGGAATTTAGGTGGTTAAGGCCTAATTTGTCTCATCTCTCCTCAACTTAACTCCTGAAGTCCAGGTATCACTATTAGAAACTATGTTTAACACCGTTCCTAAGGTGTCCTGCCCAGATCTGTTCACAGCAGAGGTCTAACCAGGGTTTTGTACAGCTGCAGCATAACATCTACATTCTTATACTCCAGCTCTTTGGACATGAAAGCCAGAATTCCATCAATTGTCTTGGCTATTTAAAAAAGGGGCAAAAGTGGAGCTTAGAGATAAAAAGGAAAAAAGAGGAAGGTAGGAATGCTTATAGGTGAAAGGGAAAGACCCAGCACTTTGAACTAGATAAATCAGTGTGGTGTATCTTTGCAAGTGGGGTAAAAGAGGACACTAAATTTCAGACAAATTATTTGAAAAAAAGGGAACAGATGTTTACAAAGAATTTTCTTGTGAAAAAAGCTCCCAACATAGAAAATTTAGAGATGTAAAAATTCAACTTTTGCATATACCCAGAATCTCTGAATTAGATTTACTTCCCGAGGTAGGCAAAAACAAAAACTTGCAGCATACTGACAATGCAGCACTATTTGCAAAATCAGAAGAGACCCCAGACAATACTGCAGATCAAGTAAAATCTTGAAGTTTAGGCTAGGGACTAATAAAAACAAAAAGGCAGTAATCCATTAGAAGAAACTAGAGCCAGCATTGAAGCAGATGGTATCACACTGGAACAAGCAGACATGTTTTATTTTGGACAAGTGACAAAAGATGAAAAGGTGCGCTGCAGAACTTAGGAGGATATAGAAATTCAGACAATTTTGCTCAGATGAAAGAGGTATTCACGAGAAAATTAAAAAGAAAAACTTGTAACAGGGAGAAAAACTCAAGATGCTACATTCTACACACTTTTGGGATGCCACAAAAACCTTGGACAATAAAAAAAAACTATGGGAGAAAATAAAAAGCCTTCAAAAATGAAGATACTACGGCATATGCTGAGTAACCCATATACACACACACCACAAAAAAAAAGGTAGGAGGTATTTCAAGTTTCAAGAACAAAAGTAACTGTTCAAAGTGGCATCTAGAAAACAGGAGGTCAGTATTTTAGACATTTGATCAGAGTCCAAACCCACAGATTTCTCTGCTAGAGGATAAAGTGGAAGGCAACAGAAACAGCATAGTGACAAATGAGTGGCTGCATGCCAGGTACAGAGAATCAGAGAGGATGGCATTAAAGAGAACCAAGCTAATCACCTGAGAAGGAGTGGCTACAAGAGGCAAAATCCTCATGGACTGCAACAATTGTGGCCAGTGGGAATTCTTGGTGCGTTCGAAGTGGATGAAATATGAGGTACAAATAACAGCTAACCACTCGTCTCAAAATGATTAATTTTCTAGCTAGGAGGGAATTCAATATTATAGTCATATTAGTCCACATCTTGCCAAAATACATTACACTGTGCCATCAAGTCATTTATTTTAACCACTATTTTCAGTTCTTCATCTGAAGAAACAATTAAAAACTGAATGACACAAGGAGGCTTAGGTTACAGAATCCCTACCGTGCAGATAGAGACCATTCAGCCCATCAAGGCTGCACCAACCCTCTGAAGAGCGTCTCACTTCTGCCCCACCCTATCCCTGTAGTCCTCCATTTCCCCCATGGTTAACTCATCTAGTCTGCACATGCCTGGATACTCTGGGGCAATTTAGCATAGCCAATCCACCTAATCTGTCCATTTTTGCACCATGGGAGGAAACCCATGCAGACACAGAATGTCTGTGTGGAGTTTACACAGTCGCAAAAGGCTGAATTGAACCAGGGTCCCTAGCACGGAGGCAAATATGCTAACCACTGAGTTAACATATTGATCCATCCTGGTCAACACCAGGACGAGTCATTCTAGTTAACTAATTTATCAGAAGTAGTATAAATCCTGAAGTTGTACTACAGCAAGACTTTTGCCCTAAAAATAGGAGGTTTTTACTGATAGACTGCCTTTGTACCAGCTTTTCCTACTTCAGCCCTGGGACATGCAAATTTCAGTTAACATCCAATGGTTATTTAGACTAATGAAGTTATTATTTGAAATATTTCATAACATTAGCCAGGCCCCATTTTTCATAGGATACGGTGCTCCTGGGAATAAACAGTTGGAAAAACTGGTGGAACAATGTGCAGAAAGTTAACAGTCAGATCTTTAAAATTGTGAAGAAACAAATGGCTAGATAAAGCTATTTTTCACCAAGCCATATGCATGGAAGGTTTCAAATCATATCAAGAAAACTATTTTGAAAATGAATCAATGAACAAAATTACATCTCTACCATGATCAAGCTTTAACCATGGAAGCACATTTGTATTAAACACTGAAAATGATTTCAGTTTGGATACTTTTGGTTGTTAGATTTATGCAAACTTTTTATAGTAACAATGTTGACAAATGCAACCATTTGGCACCAAATTTCTGCTTTGAACATTTCTCTTCTCATTACTCGAGCAAGCAACAAATCCAAATCTCCCGCTAGAGGGCAATCTCCCACTAGAGGGCAGTGTGTAGTGATTTTTTTTTTTTTAAATTTCTCTTTCCCCTCCCTCTCTCTCCACAAAACAGAGCTTTCAATTTAATAAACCATAACTTTGCCTTTGACCAGCACACCACACATTATACTAAAATGTTTAAAGTGGTCACAAATCTGACCCCCCACACCACAAACCACTCATGGATTTGACAGCATTGAATTGCATGTGGGAGGCATTTCATGTCCATAAAACTTTACTTCAGCTATCAAGTTTTTTTATAACGGAAAAATCATGTTAAAGTTTATATGACTGCACAATTCCAAAACAGGCCAACATCTGATTACAGTGTTTCATTGTCGGTGCAAAAAACCCATCTCTCCACCTCATTACCAATTTTTAACAAGATACAGATGTACATCCCAAGGTACTTGACAGAAGTGTTATACAAAATTTGACACCAAACCATGAGAAATTGAAGCAGATAACCAAACATTTGATCAGAGTTAGCTTTCAAGAATAACCTTCAGATGGAGGAAGCAGGCAGGGACACTTAGGGGGTGTTGGTTCCTAAATCAGTTGTAGGAGAGAGCGAGCGAGAGCGCAAGCGAGAGCCCAGCACACAACACAATTAGATATATTTGTTACACAGACTTGTGCTTTAAGATCTTAATGTGCTTTTACATCAAAGCCTCTTGCCTTTTGAGAAAGTGTAGGTTTTAATTGAGCCTCTGTTTTCTGAAAAAGCCTCAGCTTTAGAACTTGTGCAGCTCAATGAATTCTCCAGCAGGTAACTGGACAAAAAGTTCTGAATGACAAAGAGCATCCCATCCACTTGCAGATAAAGTTTCTGTTCTGCCATCTGAAAATAAGTTCCCCAAACTCAATTGTGCAAGACTTACATCATGCAACTGGCAGCATTTTTAAAAGCGATTTGTTCTATTTGTGACTTTTTAAAATTCATTAACAGGATGTGGGTGTCACTGCGTAGGCAGCATTTGTTGCCCATCCCTAATTGCCCAGTGTGCAGTTCAGAGTCAGCCACATTGTTGTGGGTCTGGAGTCACATGTAGGCCAGAACAGGTAGGTTGGCAGTTTCCTTCCCTAAAGGACATTAGTGACTTGCTCACAATCACCTGTGATTACCAAGGTAATTACAGGTTTACACAAATGTTTGTCACAAGTTGATATCTATAGCTACTTGTTTCATTGCTGAAAATTGAAACACTTCCTTGATTGTTAATGTTAACAACTATTTCAAATAGCTAAAACACCGATTTATCAACTTTAGGGCACAGTTTGTAATGATAAACATAAACAGGCTTATGTTCCATTCTTCTGCTACTTTGTACATATCAGCAAAATGTGCACTCAACAAAACAGGGAATCAGCCAGCAAGAGGCTAAACAGAAACAAGAGTGTTTTGGAGACTGGCAACTCAAAGGGTATTTTAAAAAAGTTTTCTATTCCTTTATAATAAGTCTGTCCCCCTGCTACACTCCCCCGTTCCTCAAAAGGCTACAACTTATGGATGAATGCTTGAAGTAGTCTGCTAGTAAAGTGCATTATGCCTTCAATTGGATTTTTGCTTTTATCTATTTGTATCAAGCTAGACATGGAACTAAAGTATATATGTAGGATTTACTGTTATAATTAGGGCAGGATATTAGCAAATGGCAAATTTAGAAATCAGATATCTGGAGCAATTTCATGCCAAGGCTGCTCAAACAGATTTGAAATTCATGTGTTACAATTATTGTAGTCTTCACTATATCATTATAAATTCATTTCTATAGCACCTCCCCTGACCTCAGGATAGCCTGACAGGCTACAGAACCAAATAATTACTCGAGGCATAACTACTACTGCAACAAAAGGGAGAATTAATGACAAATGCCATGCAGCCAAGTCCCATAGACTGAAATGAGACACGACCAAATAAACTCGAGATTTTGGTAGTGGAGAACTTATTAAATGAATCCATATAGTTGATCATTTTCACTGTGCACCCTAGATTAGTTGCTTTAAAAGAATTGTCTACAACTGTAAGCCTACTGTAGGTTCTTGAAATTTAACCACTGTAGCAAAAAAGGTTATAAAAATACAAACCCAAAGTTATGCTTTGGTGTTAAAGCATTTGGTATTTTAAAAATAAAAGATTGATTTGATTCCCATTTCTTGCTCAATATTTTGCTGCACCACTATGTATTCAATATTACAAGTACCATGGAATACAGAAATCTACATTTGACGCGGCAACTCAAACTCTAAAAAAGGTGTGGAGATATTTTGTGCCACCTAAAACTTACAGTTCCATCTTCCAGTTTGAGGTAAAGAATGAGGTCATCTTCCTTGAAATCTTTTGTTAGTTCAGCTGACTTCCACACCTCCTGTGCATCTGGAATCCACACTTTGGTTGACTAAAGCAAAAGTAGATAACATCATGAGTAACAATTGGAAAAAAGCAGTTGATCAGACAGATCAAGGCAATTAACTATATATTACTTTGAAGGAAAACTTTGATAATTTCACCCCAAACTTTACAGATCACAGAACGCACCAACTGTTTCAATAAATCCAACATCTCCAGGTGCTAAACTTACAGCTTTGGTTAAGTAGTGCGCGCTCAGAACAAAAGATAATTTTCAACCAAGTTAAGATTCAAAAATTGAGACACTCAATTTCAATTATCAGTACAATGCAGGAAGAACACTGCCTACATAAGTCTTTCTTGGGTGAAATTATAGACATCCAAGGAGATGACCAAGTGTAAAGCCATGCACTTCAAAAGGCCTTTTGAGGTCGTCCCTTATGGGAGACTGACAGCAAAATAGTAAGAGCCCAAGAAAATTTGGCTAATTGGTCCAGAATTAGCTGAGTGGCATGAAGCAGAGGACAACAGTTGAGGGGTGCTTGTGACTGGAAACCTGTCCAGTCAGGTTCCACAGGGATCAGTGCTGAGCCATTTTCTGTTTGTGGTTTATACAAACAAAATTTAAACCTCAAACTTAGGAGGTTTGATCAACAAGTTTGTGGATGATACAAAAATTTTGGAGTGGCAAATAGCGAGGAGGATAGCCTTAGAACACAGAGATATATATGCACTGATCAGTGGCAAAGTGGTGGAGGTTTTCAAGAAAAAAAAAGGAAAAACAGTGGTCTTACAGTCTTGGAGGGATCAATAGCCAGGGCTCTTGATTAATGGTAGACGGTAGAGTTTTAAAGCGGATAAGGAAAAATCATTTTTTTGCCCAGAGGATGTTGGGAATCTGGAACTCATCGCCTGAAGAGGGTTGCAGAAGCAGAAACCCTCTTGATATTTAAGTAATATTTAGATGTGCACTTGAGACACCAAGGCATACGAGGGCATGGGCCAAGTGCTGGAAAATAACAGCCAAATAGTTAGGGGTTTGTTTTTGACCAATAGGCCTTTACCCATGCTCCACGATTATGCTCAGGATAACTTACCACCCACTAGTAGTTTGGGCATTTTTTAATAAAGTGATGTAAAAATATATTGTGGCTTGGTCAGTTGCAGTGGAATGTAATCACATACTCATCCTGACCTTCCATTCACATTAGTTTTAGCTTCCAGGTTTTTGCAACTCTAGCTGAAAACTTTTATGTACTCAGTGTATTCTGCTCCATGCCTCATACTTAGATACTCCCACTGGGGATATTTTTTGGGCAATGGGTTTGTCTCGTCTCATCTCATTCTGTTTCACTTAATCCGTTACCCATCACAACACATCTACACAACTTGGCTGAAATTTTCCTCAAGAATTGCATTTTAAAAACTCAGCTTGAAGACATTTAATAAGATTGTCATTAACTCTAATGTAGCTACAGTGACACTTGCAATGTTTAATTGGTCACTGGTTTAAAACTACTGAGTCCAAAAGCTGACCCAAAGAATTGCAAGGCCAGAATTATGTTTGTTGGAGCATTCAACTGATTTTTTTTTTTTTTTTTAAAGAAAAAGGTTTCTTGTAGCCAACACTAACAAGGTTTCCCCATAGTACAATGCTTTTGGGAAACAGTGTTATTTTCTTTAGATAGATGCAATTACAATTGGCAGTCCCCAAGGGCATGCAAGTATTTATACTGAGTTCCCAGTGAGAAAAGTCTTAGAGTGCACCATGAGTTCAGTGACAAACAAATTAACACAAGCATCACATCTTAAAGAAAAAAAAAAGGTGCTGAATGAATGAAAACATTGGTTTTCATTTAGTACTTCTCCCAAGAGCTCTTGCATGAGATAGATTATGTTCAAGGAAATGATGTCAGCGGTAGTTTGCAGAGAGCTCACAGGATTTTTAATTCATTCATGGGATGACGGCATCACTGGCCAGGCTAGCATTTATTGCCTGACCCTAATTTGCCCAGAGGGCAATTAAGAGTCAGTGAAGACTAGGACAAAGAACATTTATAAGATGGCAAAATAGCCCATGTACAAAAACTCCCTATTTGGTTATTGAAAGAGATGGCTGGCCTATCTCACTAAAATGCTGTCCCCCTTAACAATACCATTACTAGCGTGTGTCAGTCAAGACTAGATATCCTAGACCTAGAATGCAGTTTGAATAGAGATTGTAAAGACAACGACAAGACTGAGCATATTTTTAAACATTCGTCGAGTTCTGTGTGGGAGTGTGGTGCAATTTTGGCAACTACCATAAAGCAGCAAGCTGTGTTACCATGACAACAGAATCCCAGAGCAGCACTAGCTAATAGAAGAAAGGCTAAACAGCAGTGTTATTTTTGTATTTATTTAGGATTAACTTTTTGCACCACATGCTTATAATTTCGTCATAAGCCATGCCAAGCATTGTGATCACATCTCCCATTAGATAAGAAAATAACCTAAGTTCAACTGCAGAACTTCAAGTCAACATTGACATAAAATAGGACGAGGGTAGTACAGTGCATCAGGTCAAAACTAAAACAATGCTGTACCAACATATCACCAGATTATCAGCCTCATACTGTTTTGGCGATAATGCACGGGAAAGCAAATACCCAGTGAAAAATATACTCTTTAAGAAAAAAGAAAAATCAGAATTATAAACCTCAAATCTGACAAAAGCTTCTAAAACCACTGGATTTGTTTATTAAAGTGTGAAACTGCACAGCATTATTTTTGAAAGTTGATTATTTAAAGTTACATTTTATTGCAGCTTTCCAACACTCAAAGCCAATATTAAATAAAGTTGGCAACCTTCCTTTCATTTAAAGATTCAGGGACAAGTGCCTTCTTCCCCCGTGTCTGCGTGGGTTTCCTCCGGGTGCTCCGGTTTCCTCCCACAGTCCAAAGATGTGCAGGTTAAGTGGATTGGCCATGCTAAATTGCCCGTAGTGTTCAGGGAGGTGTAGATTAGGTGGGTTATGGGGGATGGGTCTGGGTGCGATGCGAACTTGTTGGGCCGAAGGGCCTGTTTCCACACTGTAGGGATTCTATGATTCGTACTTTGAGGAAAAACAGAAATTACAGTTTGTCACTGCTTAATGTGATGATACTAGGTCTTTGATGTTTTGTCCTGATTTTTCTTTATTGGCTCAAAGCTAATAAAGTAAAACAGCTTGAGGGGCCTTGGGTTTTTTCCTAAAAAAAAAATTTTTTTTAAAGTTCAAACAATAGAAGCAGCTTGAATGGGTGGGATCAAGCTCCAACAGAACTAGGATTTTTATTGCTTTAGATTTCTGCAGTTGCTGGTGTCTTTAAACTGGATGTGGAAAATCTTATTCTTCTCCCTGTTATAGCTAAAAGCTAGGGTTCTCTTACTAAAGCTAGAATCGCCTGTGAGAAAATCTACTTTACTGAATTTGCCTTTGCCAAAGGTATACTTACAGGATGTTACTAAACTGGAACAGACAGCTGTTAATATATTATTTTGTTAAGATTTCAACAGAGATACAATTAAGACAATTCTTTTATTTTTGTCTGTATTTTAACAGTATTGTAAAACTAGAGTGTGTCTTGCTAAAAGTAGAGTAGTTTGACCAATCAAATTGCATCTGGAATGCAACACCTTACACTTAAAAAGAAAACAAGAAGTTAGGATCTACACTATCTTAGACGGTCCATACTACCTTAGCATAGTCCATAACATTACACTAACGTTATTGGAAATCTAATCCCATTAGCACAATTGCCCAGTGTTACAAAGCAGTGTCTTCAAATCATAAACAGCGAATATATTAACAGCTGAAGTAGCTTTCATTGTTACCAAAAAGTCAACTCCACAAAATGCAGCTTAAACAATACAGGACCAATTTCTTTGAAGATTAGATCATTTTACTTCATAATTGAAGTATTTTATAAAGATGCCTAAACACCCAAGAAAATGGGCTCAATTTGAAGATTTCAACAGCTGCAATCTCTCCATGACCATTATTTCAATCTGGATGCGTGGATGAGGCATCCTCAGACAAAGTATTAACTTAAATTGTTCCTTAATGTTGGAATTAACTGATGCTGTTGGAAATGCTCCAATCATTTGCACTGGATTGGCCATTATACCAAGCCAGTCTTTGAGACCTGAACTATTTTTTCTTTAAATTTAAAGACCTTCTTCCAATTCTGTTAACCTGCTAATTCATTTTAAAACCGGGAAGTTTTTGGAGACAAGATAGACTATGAACTGCAAGAAATATCTTACAATAATGCTATAGCAGATGGATAATTTCATATGGGTCAAATGGCTACATTGTAAATTGCCACCAGTGAAAGTGAACAACTAGATGTCTTGTGGGTTGAACATAAAACATTTACGTGTCATTTTACACCCAACAGATGAAGTTTGGGTATTAGTTTATTTGAAATCTGATGCAGAAACAGTTGTACAAATGGTGATCACAATTACTACTCAAATGGCAACAGTACAGCTAATCAAATAATTATTTGTATTCATTAATACCTAATACTAAACTTCAACATAGGTATATTTCTATTTTTTGCTTTCATATGCATTTTTATAAGAGCCAAAGTAAAACAGTTTTCTGAAAGTGCAGTGTTGACAAATTTAAAATCAATAAAATTGATACCTTCAGCACTTTTGATTCACCATTATAACCATAATGTGAGCAAATGCAAAGAATTTGGATAGAAGATACGTGATCTTTGAAATGGACAGTAAATTTTAAAAATAAAAGTTATTGAAGCAAATCTCAAGGTGGTGTTCAAGTAAACTACAGATGGAGATAGTCTGAACGATGAATTATTATAAAATTGCACGTACGGGGGCAACTCATGAAGAGCATGCCTCACAAATCGTCTGTGTTTCACACATTGCAAAGGGTATCAATCCTGTTAGATATTCTTTGTAGTTCCTGAAACTATTAGACTTTGCAATTCTATACAAAATTAAACAAATCTGTGGTTGACATACGACACGTTTTTCTGCAGCGGGAATGTATGACCGGCCCTTTTGACACGTTCTTCTGCAATAATCACATTCTTTTAAGGCTAATCAGCTCCTCTGCATTGCTCATTCTGCAAATATCATGCCTATGTTTCAAAATAGTTCTTCGTTTTGTCTAAAGTGATTATTTCTTTAGAACGTTTGTGATTTTTTTTCTGTCTTATGTGCATAAGATGGCTAGGTTCACCAATTTTAAATAGGCCTCAGTCTTCTCACCCACTCAAGCTCAAAAAAGTGTGCTACAAACAGATAGCAAGAACTGCAGATGCTGGAGTCCAAGATAACAGTGTGGAGCTGAGGAACACAGCAGGCCAGGTAGCAGAGGATCAGGAAAGTTGACGTTTCGGGTCAGGACCCTTCACTCTTCTGTCTCATCCAGTTTCTCATTCTGTTTCTCATCCTCTCTTTCTGCCCAGCTAGCCTTTAGATTTGTATCACCTTGGACAAGCCTTCAGCAGCTCCCTCTCTCCCCAGTATTCCAAATGAAGTCAGAAATGAGATGCTGAAAGCCAGCAGCTAGGCACAAGTGAGCTTTAAAGGGAATCAAATCAGTGTTAAGAATTTGGCTTAAATGCAGCATCAAGTATCTAAATATGCTTAACTTCTGTCAGTGGGGTGCCTCCTTTTGGAAAAAAAGCAACTCTTAGTCACTCATGGCTGTTCTACTTGGCAGTATCAGTTTACCTGGTCCTCCACCTAAATAACAGATGATAGCTATCTCCATGTTACACACTTAAAAACCTATAAAAAGTATTGAACCTGACTAAGCTTCCATTATAGTTTGAAATTGCTTTGTTTAGAACTGAATTACTTTGCAATCTCTTCTCTTTAAAGAAAAATAGCCAGCCGCAGTAAAATGCATCACCCAGCAGGACGCCTACAAAAAACAAGACATTTAAAAGCACTGATCCAAGTCAACACAGATGCAGTAAGGGTAACTAATTTAGTGCGAATTCCTAAAGCAAATTCTGAGACAAGCTCATTATGTTTTCTATCCTGAAAGAACAGTCTTCAGGAGATAGTCATGCCTCCCTTATCCAGAATCTTAGTTGCAACAAAAACAAAAATTGCTGGAGAAATTCAGCAGGTCTTGCAGCATCCAAGGTCTATGTTTTGGGTCCAGTGACCCTTTTCACAGTGGATGGTAACTTAGAAAAGGTAGTACATATGCTAGAGAGACATGGTTTGGTTGTTTGGGCGGGGGGAGGAGGGGGGGAGAAGAAGAGGGGAAAAAAAAGGAGTACAAGATAGGTGGAGATGAATGCAAATCCAAATTTGCACTGCCAAGGCCAACTGGAGTTCTGGGATACCATTGATCAGGGCGGTCATCATTTGAAAAAAAGATGAAGAGACAGCACCCCAGGCAACTGACGATTGATATTCCATTGTTAAGCAGCCAAGTCCACTACCTGGTCAATTGTCACTTCTGCTGTACATGTTTTGATAAAATCCATCTAAACACATTTGTATCCAGTGTGATACTTTACTTATTCAGAGTCTTACATTTAAAGGGCAGGATAATTCACTGCCTCCATAATGGAAACTTAAATTCTCTGCTCAAGTGTATTCATACAGCAATGAGCAAGGCCACAGGCTAAAGCTTTGCTTCTTCCCTTCTAATCACAAATTGGGGGGGGGGGAGGGGGGAGGAGGGAAGGAGGAGGAGGAAAGAATATTTGCAGTAAGCCTTAACCAAAAAAGTCATCAACCCAATCACAAGTGATCCAACCACCCAGACATCCCTGATCTCATGATGAGGGTCATACTTCACCAATCCCATCCTAGGCAGAGCCCTCCTGACATCCACACCCACAGATGAAGGTGGTTTCAATTTGATTGGAGATAGCAAGAACTGCAGAAGTGGAGTCAGAGATAACAGTGTTGAGTTGGAGGAACACAGCAGGCCAAGTAGCAGCAGAGGAGCAGGAAAGACCAATATCTTGGAGAAGGACACAGGCTTTGAATTTTCAATTTTTACTTTAACTGGGGCAGTCCTGGAGGCCTTTTGAATAGGATAGTGTGTGAATTAGTGTTACTGAAAGGAAGGATATAGCGCACTAGGTTATTTTAGTGTGAACACTTAGTGGCAGCCCCAGACCAAAGTGCTGGAATAAACCTCGAAGGGATAAAAGGTCAAGTACATTGGCGTTCAGGTAAATGATAACAAGAAAGCTACATGCAGTCCCAGTCTAAAAAAGGCGAAGTCACTTCTGTGTTATTCTACTGAGCTGTAGTAGACAGGGCTTCTGGCATGAGTTGTATGAGTGGCGTTTTGAGTACTGTATCATTGGTGTATTTTGGGTACTATACAGCAGCTGTTTCCGGGATTAATGGGACGGCATTTCGGTGTTTAAAAATTTGAATTTATATTTAAGTGGATGGTTTAGATTATTCTGTTCATTTTGTAATAAAGTTGCTTTATTATTCAAAGCAAAATCTGCAGCAGTGCATGCCTTTGTTTCATAGAGACTATTTGATTAAAACCACAAATTATGATCTATCTAACCAGATTTCCACCTGGGATCTAATTTGTCTGGTAATACTATTTGAAATTGTAACATTTTACTTAAAAGCCAAATTCCTCATTCTCAGTTTTCTGTTGTACCTGACCTCAGTGATCAGTATTTATGAATCAGCAGGATTTTAATAAATACTCAAAACAAGACATTCCTCAACTGTCACTAGCATAAGCAATGGATTTCTTCTCCAGTTTCTGAAATAATGTCACAATGAAAAGTGTCTCAAGAATGACACCACAGAAGCAATGGTACACTGTCAAAACACAAAGCTTTGCTTCCAACCCAAATCCCTCCCCTTATTCATCATTAGGAAATAACTCAAATTAACTTTCCACCGAGTTATGACAAGGGTCATCTGGTATCACCTGATCTCATGCAGGCCAAGAAGAACGTCCGTCTCTTTCTGTGCAATCCAGGAAGTAACAAATTATATTCTTTTACGTAGAATGGTTGTACAGCTTTGAATCCTATTATCAAGGAGAATGATTATAAACCTTTCACCCAAATACATCTATGAATACTAGTGCAATTAACAATTGTTTCTAGCAGAAATCAGAAAATGTCTTAAATCTAGCATTGCTATATAGTCATATTTATCAAGTCAGTTTGCTTGCATCAGAGCAGTGAGTGCAGGCACTGGAACACCTTGATGTAGCTGTAAAGGATGTCAGCAAGGCCACATCTGGAGCACTGTATGCAATTTTGGTCACCCTACTATACAACAGTTATTAAAGAAAGAGTGCAGGAAAGAATTACTGGAATGATGCCTTGACTGGAAGGTTTAAGCTATACAGGAGAGGCTGGGATTTTTTACAGACCCCTATATTGTCATCCCTCAGTCTCCCACACTCAATGAAAAGAAAAATTACAAAGGATAGAAAGGTAGATAGACAACAGGGGGGGGGCCCCCCCCCCCACAGTAGAAGAGTCTAAAACTAGAGGGCATAGGTTTAAGATGAGGGGAAGAGATACAAAACAGGTCCAGAAAGGAATTTCCCCCACCCCATAGGAGGGTGGTGAGTGTCTGAAACAGGCTGCCAGAGGTAGTGTTGGTGGCGAGTACAATTTTGTCATTTAAGCAACATTTGGACAGGTATATGGGCCAAATGCAGGCAAGTTGTGATTAATTGTGAAAACTAAGTGACATGGACAAGTTGGGCCAAAGGGGCCTGTTTCCATGCTGTGGTCCTCGGATTCTATAACTGAGTTAGTAAACTCAAAGTAATGATTCTTCCTTAAAGTTAGGTTTCATACTGTTGAACACAGTTCAAACTGGTTTAAAAAGGTTTTGCTTACTGGAGGCGGACATAGACCCTGCATTGCAACCAGTATAATTAAAATGACAGTCTGACTTCAAGCAATTATTACATGCCTTTAAAGACAACAACCAGGTCTTCCAGACTAGTCTCTAGCAGGTAACTGTCTCAAGAATCAATTATGAAATTAGGATAAATTCCAATATTTTAAAAAAATAACCAAGGCAAAATCCTAAAATGTTGCTTCAAACTAACTAGAACCCTAAGTTAGTATGAAATCTCACAACTAATTGCAGAGAGCCTAGTGGTAGTGCCTGCCCTGATAAACTCCTGGAATTACAAGCTGATGGCAATGAGATATCTTGCATCTTAGTGGTAGATTGTTGGGTACATAAGAACATAAGAACTAGGAGCAGGAGTCGGCCATCTGGCCCCTCGAGCCTGCCCTGCCATTTAATAAGATCATGGCTGATCTTTCTGAGACTCAGCTTCACTTACCCACCCACTCACCATAACCCTTAATTCCTTTACTGCTCAAAAATTTATCTAGCCTTGCCTTAAAAACACATTCAGTGAGGTAGCTTCAACCGCTTTACTGGGCAGGGGTACTTATCTCTCTAGTTAGAATCAAGCAGAAGGATATATAATAGAAGTACAACAGAAAAAGGCACATGCAAATTTGAGCCATCAGATCAGAAAGAGGGAAAGTAAAAGCAACAGGAAGGAATTTTTTTTTACATTTGCAAACTTAAGAATATACTATCTATACATCTGAGGTAGTGTGTTCGATCAATTGCAGATAATGGCATCCTTGCACAACAATGTACTAGCCCCAGTTTTCTGCGAGTTTAAATTTATAATTTACAAAATTCTATTGAAATGCAGTTGTGAAGCTCAGATGGAGGCGATGATGAGCTTCCAGTTGTGTGAAGCCAAATGAAATAGCGCAAATTATCCATCAGTTGAGGATTCACTTATCAAATGTCAAGTTCTCAAATTATTGTATTACACATCCATAAATGCATCTACTCAAAATATTATTTATTGTTTGAAATTCACTTGTTTACAAAAAAAGTCAATGACAGGGATACAAGAACTGTACATTATTCATTTGCCTTAGTGGTACCGCTCTTGCATCAGGAACTGAAAGGAATGGACATTAGTGCCTTGGCCCACTTTTAGAAGGGTAAAGTCTACAATGTATCTTAGTGTAATTTCAAATAATAGCACATTCCCAGGTTCAAAATAAAAGATTTAATCTTGTTTTCTTGTAGCTTCCAGGTTCAGAGGACAAAGTTTTAAAAATGTGCTTGATATAGAATGAGTAAGGATGTCATCCTTAGAGGTCTAAACGTACTTCTGTAATGGAAATTTTTTATTTAAAAAAAAAATCCAAAAAAAAAAAAACTTTTCTTTCCTAGCTCTCTCTCACACATTCCTTCTTTTGTAGCTCTTCGACAAACCAACAAGGACTTCATAGAACCCCTAGAGTGCAGAAAGTGGCCATGTGGCCCATTAACTCCACACCAACCCTCTAAAGAGAATCCCACCCAGCCCGAACACCACACCCTATCCCAGTAACCCCACATATTACCATGGCTTATCCATCCCCTGGAAACTATGGGCAATTCAGCACTGTTAATCCATCTAACGTGCACATTTTTAAGATTGTGGGAGGAAGCTAGAGCACCCAGAGGAAACCCATGCAGATAGACATAGTCACCCAAGGGTGAAATCAAACCCAGGTCCCTTGTATAGTAAAGCAGCACTGCAAATCACTAAGCCACAATGCAAGAGACATTCTTTGATTGTACATTACTGTGTAATAAGTGAGTGCTGCCTTTAGTTGACACAGGCCCAATATTTCTTTCAGGTAGTTATAATGAGGCCTGTACCAAGGAACACAAGTTAGAGTGTGTTGGTCAACACTTGTCTCTTAACTACCCTTACCAGGTTCTCTTAAGAAAAAGGTTTGTTAACTACAAAATCTGTTTGTAGTGATCCCCTGCATTGTAGCAAAACTTAAAATGATTTAGTTTGCAGTGAAGTATTTTGGATATCTTAAATTATGTAGGAATGAAGATTGCACAAGTTCCTCCCTTCGAGCAATATTAATTGTAAATTTTGTTTTGACCAGGAGTGATCTATTTCTGTTTTTAATTTTCTTTGCTCAGTTACAGTTTTTTCTCCAAGCACATACCCATCACACTTCAGTTAAAAACTAATAGGTCAAAAAGAACCAATTTAAAAAGTTTATTCGAGTGAAAGACGAATGATTTTATTATCTACTACCTCAAGAAAAAAATCCACAGGCAACAAGCTTACAAAGAGACTGTGGTTATGGGTATATGCACACAGAAAGGAAAGTGGTAACAGTGGCAGTTAAAAGGATTTTAAAGAGGCTTTGAGAAAGTGAAACCGAAGTCCCCACAGGTTAGTTTTGACATTCCTGAGGAAACAACATGTAACAACCCTGGTTTCTCAGGTGAATGATGTTTTTCCCTCCTCCCACCCCAAAGTTGTTTTCTCCCCAGAACAGATCTGAGAGAGAGAGAGCATGCAAACTTTCAGTATCCTGGCTGTTGTCAGTCCACGTTGCTCTCTCGGCTGAAAGGCTGTTCACGTACAATTTGGAGCAGATTTAGGTGTTTGTCATTGATTCATTCCACGAAAGTGAACTTTTCATTGCTCAAGGTGCGAACATATCATGCAAGTGAGTTAATCAAGTAGTAAAATTTTTTTGACACCTCATGGAGTTTCCATGGCTGGAATAAAAATAGTAAATCCAACATACCTGATTTCATATTCTTAAAGACCTGCCTAGGTTTGTCAGGCGATCACTTCAGCCATTTAAAATCAGCAGTGTCCCTTGCAAAACCACTGCGTTTAAAAGTCTCAGGTGTCAGTTAATACCATAAGCATAGGATGGGGTGGGGTGTCTCATGGTTCGGGTTTTGAATTACCAACACGTCCCACAGCTGAGTAGCCAGACAGAGAGAGAGACACACACGCAAGCCTTCAGCATTTAGACAAGGCCCTCTTCATCTGTCTCAGCATCAGCACTCTGCCCACAAAGCGTCCTTCTTGAAGGACGTGGAGCACAAGAACGTTCCCTTCAACTATTGCAATTTGGAAGTAATGCCAAGTTTAACTGCACACATTGACATAATTAAGCAGGCACACCAATCAGTGCTTTTATAAGAATGCCATAACTTGACAGCACCACCCAAAGTGATTCAATTAGGTTACTTGCTCATTATATTAAATCAATGCAGAAATATTGATCTTGAATCAGAGGTGGTGGAAGCAGATTTAACAATAAATTAGGTGCATTGAAAAGGATAGCTTTGTATCGTCATTGAGTAGCAGACTGATTAAATAGTTCTCTCAAATACCCTGCTTCATTCTGATTGCTCTGATCCAAATGGTCATAGATTGCCAAGGCAGGCAAAAATTCACAAACATGCTTTCGAGCCACTGAATTTTTTTGCCTGAAGCACTCCACAGTTGTTTTTCTACTGTACACAAGACAGTGGATTAAACAGAAATCCAGGATGATTATGGGGTAAAGCACAAAAGAAAATGACAGAAAGACAACTCAAAATCACGACATTGTGCGCAGATACATTCATAAGTTCTACACAGCAAAAAGTCCACAAGCCACGTCAACTACCTGGTCTGAGACCAAGACATCTTTTCTTCACTGGAAAGTAACTTGGGAGTAGAAGGGGAATGATCCAGCCCATATTAGATACCAATAGGCACCAGGTAGGACTAGGAAAGAGGCTCCGATTAGATCATCTGCAGCTCACGGCTAAATTAAGCACAACCACAAGGGTAATCATCTCTAGATTACTACCTGAACCATGTGAAAATTGTGATAAGGTAAATAAGTTAAGTAGCTCTAAGTGGATCTTGCAGGTGGCAGTGTTTCTATGTACCTGCTGTCCTTGTCATGCTAGGTGAGAGTGCTCGTGAGTTTGGAAAGCGCTGCCTAAGGATCTTTTCGTGAATTTCTGCAGTGTATCTTGTAGATAGTACACACTGCTGCTACTGAGCAACAGTGGTAGAGAGAGTGGATGCTTGTAGATGTGGTGCCAATCAGGCAGGCAATGTTGTTCTGGACAGTGTTAAACTTTGAGTGTCATTGGAACTCTACCTATCCAGGCAAACGGTTTGCAGATAAAGCTTTAAAGCTGATTAGTTAGGAGTATAGTTTTAAACTCTGAATCAATTGGCATCAATTTTTTTTTGACGTTCAGAGGCACAAAGTAGTGAAGCAGCACACAACTCAATGCATGACAGGAAGGGGTAGAAAATATACAAAACAGTGCAATTAAACTTGAAAGCTCTGAGTGCGTGCAGTATTTCTAACAAGACAGCTGTGTTGATGGCTCCAAGAGAAATGAATATGGCTTGACTCCAATGATGGAAACATGATTGCAAGGTGTTCGAGACTTCGATCGACATTAAAAAAAAGGTTTTCAAACAAAAACAGTCTGGAAGAAAAAGGATTAAAAAAAGGTGGAGGAGTAATTTCTTACTAAATGGAAGGTATCATTGCAACGGTGAGTTGTGATATAGATGTGATAAATCGTGATGTGGAATTAGTTTGGCTGGAAATAAGGAACAGTAAGAAGGAAGTCACAGGCGAGAGTCGTCTATCGTGGTCTCCCCACCTCCCCCAGGAAAAAAGTTGTCGCACTGTCAGGCAAAGTACACATCAGGAAATGGAGGTTTGTAAGAAGGCATTAGGTTTGTCATTTTTATCTGCATATAGACTGGGCAAATCAGCTGACCAAGGTTGACAGAAGACACATTTGTAGCAGGTCAGGAATTGTTTCTAGAGCAGTAGATTACAATCAGAACAGACTATTTTAGACGTAGTGATGTGATAGGATTAATAACAGATATCTTGTAGTTAAGACCATCTCGGGATAGCGATCGTAACACCATTGAATTTCAAATTCAGTTTTAAGCACAGCAACTCAAGACTCAAAGCAGTGATGTCAGCTTAAATAAGGACAACTAAAAAAAGGCAGCAAGAAATAAACAGCAAGAGCTTCTACAAGTATACAAGGGGGAAAAAAAGGAGCTAAAATGGGAGCCTTGGAGAATGTAACTGTGGAACTAAAAAAAAAACCGAACAACTAGTAAGGGAAACCTCAAAACAACAGGACAGTTACTGATTAAGGGGTCATATTAAAACGGAGGTATAAAGGAATTTCTTCTCCCAGAGATTAGTGAATATCTGAAATTTTTTGCCCCAGAGCAGGGGGGGGGGGCAAGATCATGGCAAGTATTAAATGAAAGATAAATGTTTGAAATGTCAAGAAATTGGAGGGCTACGAAACAGCTGGCAAGAAAGAGTAGAGGCCTGGGGCAAATAAGCCAAGATCTTGTAGTAAGGCAGGCAAGTAGGTTTGAGGGGCCAAATGGCCCAGCTCCTGCTCCTATTTCTTACAAAGACGTACAATACAACAAATACAGACAGAAAGACACCAGTATCCGTATATTCTGGGAACACAAGTTCATTTTCTCTGAATGGTAGTCCAAAAATAGAGATCATACTCTCCCTCTCAAATCATGGATAAGCCAGCTGACATCCTGCGCAAGCCAAGCTGAAACAAACAAAAAAAAAAGGCCTCAAGCAGCTATCACAACATCAATGAGGGCAGGAGAATGCATTTCTCTGCACCAACACATGGCTGAAACACATGACACCTCTCAAGTCAAAGTGTGTGGTACTTGGTCTGTATAGGCATAGAGAAACAAAATCTAGATACTCTGGATGGAGCCATTCCTGTTGATCCATTTGACAAGCTTAACACCAAACTCAACCAACAGCAAGTAGGACCCTTATCCTCAAACCCCAGAATCAAGATAACTTTAAACCGCAGTTTCCAGTGTTCCCAATACTTTCCCACAACAGGCACTGAGTAACTCCACAGTCTACACTAAGTGTACTGATTTCAGAAAGTATCAATATGAATATATTTTGAGTCAAATAGTACACATTTAAAAATATAATAGTTTCACAAAAATCTGTTGATCATTCAGAAGTCCATACAAGTGTATAAAAAAAGTTGACTAGTCAATTTATAGTTGATCTGTCGCTGACAAGAAAAAAAAGACATCATTTCATTTATTGATGGGCAGCCACTTTTATAGAATCACAGTACAGAAGCATCCATTTGGCCTATCAAATCTGCATCAAAACATTCTAAGTTAGTCTCACTTTTCAGCACTTGACCCATTGCTTTAAATATTGTTATGACATTTAAAGTGCTCATCCAAGTACTTTTAAAAAGATTAAAGTTTCCGGCCTCAACTATCATCTCTGGCGATGCACTCCACACTTCCACTGCCCTCTGGGTGAAAAAGCTTTTCCTCAAATCCCCTCTAAACCTCTTACCTTTCACCTTAAAAAGGTATACCCTTCAAGTGACAGGAAGAGCTGCTTTTTGACTTTGTCCATGCCCCTCAATCAGGTCCCCTCTCAGCCTTCTCTGCTCTTAAAACAACCAGAGCTTATACAGAATCAAAGGAGCAGGAAGGCTGACGTTTCGGGCCAGACCCTTCTTCAGAAAGGGTCTTCCTGCTGTGTTCATCCAGCTCTACGCCTTGTTATCCCAGATTCTCCAGCATCCGCAGTTCCTACTATCTCAGAGCTTATCCAGTCTCTCTTCATAATTATACTGCTCCATCCCAGGTAACATCCTGGTGAATCTCCTGTGAACTGCCTCCAGTGCAACTGCATCCTTTCTACAGCATATTGACCAAAACTGCAGACAGTAATTCAGCTGTGGCCTAATTAAAGTTTTGTAGAGTCCACCATAACCTCCCTGTTCTTTTGATCTATCACAACTGATAAAGGCAAGCATCCTGTATGCTCAACTGCCGTATTAACATGTCCTGACACTTTCAGGGATAGGTGGAAAATTGTCCCAACATCCCTCTGAACGTCTTAGTGGCCTGTAGTTCATCAAGTACTCCCTTATGTTACTTCTTCCAAAGAGCACCACTTCACAAGGTTAAATACCATCAGCCACTGTTCTGCCCAATCCATCCACATGCTCCTGTAACCCAACTCCTGTTTCTTCACTGTCAGCCACCTGGCCAATCTTCAATCACCTATAAACTTGTTTATCAAGGCACCCACATTTTATATATCACAAAAGAAAAGGGTCCCAGCACCAATTCCTGTGGTATCTCACTGTGACTTGAGGCTGGTGTCCAATCTCTCTATCACTCGGGCAATTTTGGATCCAACTTGCGAGATTACCTTGGACCCCATTTGCTTTTTCAATATCCCATATAGGACCTTGACAAAAGCTTTGCTGTATTCCAGAAACTACAACTGCACGGACCCTCATCATCTACACAGCAGCTCACCACCTCAAAAAACAAAAACCAAATCAAATTTGCTAGGCATGACCTCCCTCCGACAAAGCCATTCTGACTATCCCTGGTCAAATCCTACCTATACCAGTGGATATTAATGCTCTCCTTCAGAATTGTCTTTAACAGTGGGTGAGATTGATGCAAGACTCACTAGTCTTTAATTCTCTGGTTTCTCACTACCACCCTTCTTGAAAAGTTGAACTGAATTAGCCTTTATCCAGTCCTCTAATTCATCTCTGGCCACAGAGGTGGTACCAAAGAATTGAGTTAGAGCCCGGGTGGTTTCTTTGCTCACCTCCCATGGCAGCCTGAGATACAACTCATCCAGAACCATGGAGACTGGTCCATTTTTAAGTCCAACTCACCATCCAATACACCTTGTTAACCATGTCAAAATTGTTCAAGAACCCTCTGCCCTGCTTCTTAAATTCTATACCTACATCCTTTTTCTCCAATGTGATGGAAAGTGTGAAGTACTCATTTATTGCCTGACCAATATCTTCCAGCTCTGTAAACCGATTGCCTCCTTGGTCATTAATAGCACTACTCTTTCACTGGTTATCATCTTCCCCCTTATCCTTGTCAAATACTTTGCGTTTCTTCCTAAACTTACCCACAAGTACGTTTTCCATGCACCGCCGCCACCCCCCCCATCTTTGCTCTCCTAATAGCTTTATGTTCTGCCAACACTTTCTATACTGTATCATACCTCTGATGATTTGCTGTCTTTTTACTTGTTAAAAGCCTTTCTTTCTTCTTATCTAGTACTGAATGTTCCTAGATAGACAAGAGTCTCTGTGCTTGTTGTTCCTACATTTCACCCTGAAGGGAACATTTTGGGCCTGTACTCCTGCCAATTCTATTTTGTCCCCACTGCCCTGTAGATTTACACAGAAGTAGCTGATCTCAGTCTACTTTGGACAGATGCTGCTTTATTTTAGTAAGATCTTCCTTCTCCCAATCAAAACCCTGTTTTGCAGACTCTTTCCTTTTCCATAAAAGGACCAAATACATAAAGGACTTTGGTCACTGTCACTAAAATGTTCTCCTACTGCCACAGCTGTACATTCCCCAGAATTAGGTCCAACACTTCACTATCCCTTGATCTTCTACAGACTGACATAAAAAGCTCCCCTGAATACATTTCAAGAATTCTTCTTTATAAGCCACTTAGACTGACTATCCCAGTTAATGTCGAGGGAAGTTGAAATCCCCTAATACAATTCTGCTATTGTTTACATATGCTCCTCTGTTGCCCACTGACTTTAAGGTTCTAAAGCACCCTCAGCAGTGTGACTGTCCCCTTTTTAATTCTAAAATGTATCCAAAACCTCACTTGAATAGCCTTCAAAGACATCATTTCTTATGCAGTATTTGCCTGCTTAATTAACGTTGCAACCTTCCTGAAACACATTCCCAATAACATCACAATTCCATGCCCTTTACTCATGTCTTAGCTAAAATACTCAACATTAAAATAGCGACCATCCAGTCTCATCTTATTCCCTTGAAACTCAAGGTGACTGAACTCCTCTGCCTTGGTTCCTTTAGTAAAGGAGTGTTGTATCCCTTTTGCTTCCCCCATATTTGTAATTAAAATCAGAAATCTACCTGTAAGAGAGTCACTCTCTGGAAATTGTCAGGAATACAACTACAGAAATTCCAAAATATAGAACAGTTAAGTAATCAAAACAATTCAGGACACAAAGTTGCAGACTTAAAGACAATTATCAGTGTATCTGAATATGAACCATTATGCATGTCTTAAGGAAAGCCTATTTTCTTTCCTTTCTCTCATATACGTTTGTTTTAAGACATAGCAGTAGGTGACTTCTGCAGTAAATTACCTTTTTGTTTGCGATGATGTCCTTCTCATTATTTACAAGTTACAAAAGCTATTTTCCTCACAATCACCACCGTTTGTTGTTTGCCAATTAATACAAAAAAAATCACGACTTTAATTGGGATTGCTACATTAAAAGGCCCTAGGCAAATACACGTTTTTGATATACGCATCGGACGCTGATGTGAATCATTAACTCGCGATTTTACATAGTCGATGCTTCCCATCAGTAACTTCGATATATTTCCCTTCTCTAAACTCAAAAGCTTTAAAGATGCTCTTTTAACATGGTGATGTGAAAAACCAAATTGAGCTAATATACAAGTCCAAACATCTTTATAGTATTTCTTGCAAAGTATAAAGCGTCGTAATATTCCAACAGATATCAAATTTCTTCCTTTTATAAAAAGTCCTTCCAAATAGGCATCCAATTTGGAAATGCTCGAAATTTCTAACGTTATGTCTCCGCGAATGACACTTAAATCAAGTAAAACTTGAGCATACCTTGGTGTAAAGTTCAACCACAGACATTTCGTCCCTGCCGAGAAAAACCCACCTCTCTAGTAAACACACAGACAGATCGGACAAGCTCAAGAGGGGAAATAAACTTTGCCTACAGGTCTTTAGGCGCAAGCTTCTGCACCTACCAGAAAGATATCCCCACTACCCTTGACTCGGCCAAAAACTAGTTCACTGCACGTGACCACAACCACACAAACACCTGAAGTCAATGTAGGAAATCAGATCAGAAGAAGCGCTTTCTCACTGCCTGAAGACCAGAGAAAGGACAGTTATTAAAGATAGCATGCTCAAGTCCACATCATCTATATCAATAAAGAATGCACTTAATCATAAAGTCTGTACTTAGCGTTTTTGGATCTCAATGGTAGTGTTGCTCTCAGGTTCAAGTCAACCCTGCTCTAGAGATGTGTAAGAATATCTCTTAACGGGCTGGTTAGAAAATAAAAATTCCATAATTAATTATTATCAGATCAATAGTAAACTGGAACAAGTGTAAGGGAAAGGGATGGTTATGCTGACTAAATCGTGACCATATGCCTGTGGCCTTCAAAATGTTCTTGTAATGAACTTGAACAGAAATTGTCTCAATTACAAATGCATCCTGGAGTGAAAAGAAAAACCTGAGTAATTTAGAGAGAATAGGTACTGCACATGCTGGAGAATCCGAGATAACAAGGTGTGGAGCTGGATGAATACAGCAGGCCAAGCAGCATCACAGGAGCAGGAAAGCTTGATGTTTCGGGCCTAGACCCTAGACTGAAACATCATCACTGAGTTCCTCACCAACCTTCTGCCAGTCACATTAATTGGGAGTTTGACTGCACCAGCTATATCAGCACTGGGGCTACGAGGGAACGGCTGAAGCTGGGTACTCTCTGACAAGCAGTTCACTCCATGACTCCTTAAAGCCTCCAAAAAGTTAAAATCAGACCTTTAAAGGAATGCTATACACTCAGTTAGATGCTTGCAAGTAACATTTGCGCCACACAAATGATAGGCAACAACCATTTCCGATAAGATACAATCTAACCACTGGCCCTTGACAGTCAATGATGTTACTATCACTGAATCCACTACTGTCAACACCCTGGTGTTCACCATCGACCAGTTGCTGCAAGAGCAGATCAGAGGCTAGGAATACTGCAGCAAGTAAGTCAATGCCTAACTCCCCTGACCTTGTTCACCATTTACAAGGCACAAGTCAGAAGTGTAATAGAATACTACCCACTTCCCTGGACAGGTACAGCTCTAACAGCACTGTAGAAGCTTGACACCATCCAGGACAAAGCAACCTGCTTGATTGGCACCACATCCACAAGCATTCACTCCCTCCACCACTGACGCTCAATAACAGCAGTGTGTACTATCTACAAGATGCAATGCAGAAACTCACCAAAAAATCCTTAGGCAGCACCTTCCAAACCATCATCTTGAAGGAAAAGAGCAGCAGCTACATGAGAAGACCACCGTCTGCAAATTCCCATCCAAACTACTCAGCACCCTGACTTGGAAATATATCGCCCTTCCTTCTTTGTCACTGGGTCAAAACTCTGGTATTCCCTTCCTACTGGCATTGTAAGTCAACCTACAGCATATGCACTTTAGCTATTCAAGAAGGCAACTCACCACCACGTTCTCAAGGGCAACTAGGGATGGGCAATAAATGCTGGCACAGCCAGGGATGCCCATGTCCCACAAGCAAATAATAAAAAAGATCTGCATCCCTGACATGTGCTTAATACTTACTCCCTCCACCACTAGTGCATTATGACAGGAGTATTCATTCTCTACAGGATGCATGACAACAATTCATCATTAGAATCATTGTCATCAAGAAGGAGAAACAGCAACAAAATTATGGGAAAACCACCGTTGCCAATGTTTTCTCCAAGTTATAAATCATTCTGGTTCAGACATGTACCACGGTTACATCATGACCATTGGGACAAAATCTTCGATTCCCTTACCATACAATCATGGCAATGCCATTTGGATAGGTATGTGGATGAGAACGGTTTAGAGGGATATGGACCGAATGCAGGCAGTTGGAACTAGCTGAGTGGGCACCATGGTCAGCATGGACCAGTTTGGGCCGAAGGGCCAGTTCCCATGCTGTATTACTCTATGACTCTATGTTCATCAATGAGTTCACTGCAGCATTTCATGGAGAACATTCACTACAAACTTCAAAGGGCAACGGGAGATACAAATTTGTTTGTGGATCTGGCAAGACGTTGAGGCAAATAGATGGATGATTGCTAGGAGGAACAGGCAGTCAGTGCAATGTCTGTGGCTATCCCCCCCTCTAACAAGTATACCATTTTAGATATTGTTGGGGGGGGCATGGACTATCAGGGGATGGTGATAGCACTAGCAAGAATGGTGGCATCATAACAGCTCTGTTGTACACCAGGGAGGTTCAAAGTGCAGGCAAGTAGTTGGTAGCTGGGGATGATAGAGTCAGGGTCACCAATAGGCATTTCATTGGCTACAAACAAGACTCCAAGATGATGTGTTGCATCCCTGGGGCCAGGGTCAAGGATGTCTCTGAATAGGCCCTGACATACTGAAAGGGGAGAATGAACAGACAGAGGTCGTGGTCCATATTTGAACAGAGATAAGATCCTACAAAACGAATTTCGGGAGTTAGGCAGGAAGTTAAAAAGCAGGACCTTTGGATTGTAATCTTCGGATTACTGCAGTGCCACATGCTAGTGAGGCCAGAAATAGGAAGATAGTACAGCTGAATATGTGGCTAAAGAGCTGGTATCGGAGGAAGGAAATCACATATCTGGATCATTGTGATCTCTTCCAGGGCAGGTGGGACCTGTATGAGAAGGATAGGCTGCACCTAAACTTGAGGGGCACCAATATCCTGGCAGGGAGGTTTGCTAGTGCCACTTGGGAGGATTTAAACTAGTATGGCAGGGAGTAAGGTAAAGGTAGAGGTTAATTGGATAAACAAGGAGGTCCAGTGTAATGAACAAGGTGAGATTATAAAAAATGCATTAAGCAAGCCAGGAGGGAGAAATTATAAAAAGGTGCCAAAAGACAGGATACAGTGTACAGCCAGAATTAGAGTTCATTATACAAATGTACAGAGTGTATGGAACAATTTAAATGACCTGCAGGCGCAGATTCAAATTGGAAACAATGATAGAGTAGCCATCACAGAGACATGGCTGCAGGAGGTTAAGGATTGGGAACTAATCATACCAGATTATAAACTTTACAGGAGGGACAAAGAAGGCGGCAGAGGGGGGTGAAGTAGCATTACCGATTGGAAACAGAATCACTTCTATAGTGAGGAAGAATGTAATGAGGGGAAAGCACCCAGAGGAGACCTTAGGGGTGAAACTGAGGAACTGCAAAGGAACTAAAACCACTATAGGTCTCCTATGTAAACCACCTTGTGAGAAGTGCTAGATTGCATAAATATCAAAATTAGGCAACTACATAGCATAGGCAGGGTAGTGTTAATGGGGGAGTTTTAATCTTAACATAGACTGGGAAAGGCAGATAAGCACCTGCCAGAAACGTTGCAAATTTCAAGAGTGTATCTGGGATAGTTTCCTACAGCAATATGTCTTGGTTGCTACAAGGGAGCAAGTAATATTGAATCTAGTAATGAGCAATGAGTCTGATTTAATTAGAGAACCAGTTGTTTGTGATAATTTTTCAAAGGGTGATTGTAACACGATCAAGTTTCACATCACATGTGTAAGAGACAAACAAAGGTTGGATATTAGACTTTTGGATCAAATAAGGCAGACTTTAATAGGATAAGGCAGAGACTATCCACAGTAAACTGGGAAGTCCTGCAAATAGGTAAAATAACCAAGGAACAGTGAAGGGTGTTCAAAAAAGCATTTAATGCTATTCAGAAGCAGTTTGTACCCATGAGAAGGAAAAGCTCGACCCCACAAAAAAAAACAGCCATGGACATCTAAAGAGGTAAGAGACATCATAAAATTAAAAGAAAAGACTTATAAAAATGCAAAGAACAGTACAGATCCCACAGAATGGGACAAATATAAAGACCAACAAGGGCCACCAAGTGGCTTATAAGAGCAGTTAAAAGGGATTATGAAAGGAAATTTGCGAGGGACATAAAAGACAATAAGAAAAGATTTTATAGTTGTATAAAGTCGAAGCAGCTGGTTAAGAGTACTATTGGCCCATTGAAGGCCGAAAGTAACGATATTGTCAATGACTAGGGGGAAATGGCAGACAAGCTGAATGATTATTTTGCTTCAGCATTTACAGCAGAAAAGGAGGATAGCTTGCTGGAAGTCCCAAAGAAATTAACAGAGAATCTGGGACTGGGTCTAATTAAGATCAGCCTAATGAAATCAATAATAATGGGGAAATTAATGGAACTGAAACGTGACAAATCCATGACCTGATGGTTTTAATCCAGGGGTATTAAAGGAGGTAGGAGAGCACATTACTGATCTTTGCTTGTCTGTCAGAGTTCCCTGGATTCCCTGCACCTCTGGATTGAAATGTCTGTCATATCACTCCAATCTTTAAGAAGGATGATAGAAGGAAGCCAGAGAATTGCAGACCAGTTAGTCTGACACTTGTAGTAGGGAAATTGTTGGAGTATATAATCAAGGATAGGGTAACTGTTCAGAGATAGCAAGAACTGCAGATGTTGGAGTCAGAGATAACATAGTGTGCAGCTGGAAGAACACAGCAGGCCAGGCAGCATCAGAGGAATTAGGAAAGTTGACGTTTTGGGTCAGGACCCTTCAGAGAATGAAGCTGCCTGGCCTGCTGTGTTCTTCCAGCTCCATACTATAGTAACTGCTCACCTCGAAAAATTTCAGTTATTCAGGGAGAATCAGCATGGATTCATGAAGGGTCAGTCATGCCTGACAAACCTCATAGATTTTTCTGAAGAGGTAGCAAATGTGATGGACAGAGGTAAGTCAGTGGATGCTGTTTTGTATGAACTCCCAGAAGGCTTTTGATAAACAAGAGACTGTTAGCTAAGGTGAAAGGCCATGGAATTGAGGGCAAATAATTGACATGGAAAGAAAATTGGTTGAGTGGCAGGAAACAGAGAGTCGGAATAATCGGTAAATATTCAAATTGGTAAGATGTGAGTAGTGGCATTCCACAGGGATCTGTGTTGAGGCCTCAGTTATTCACATTAACAACTTGGATAATGGTAATAATAAGTCAAATATCCAAATTTGCCAAAGGCACAAAATTGGGCAACATTGTAGACAGTGTTGACAGCAGCATAAAATTACAACAGTATGTCGATGGATTATATGAATGGGCAAAGCTGCAGCAGATGGATTTTAATATAATCATGTGGGAGGTTATCCATTTTGGACCGAAGAAGAACAGATCAGGGCTTTTTTTAAGAAGGCGCAAGTTTAAATAGAGTGAGTATCCAATGAGATTTGGGGGTTCAGGTACATAGCTCTTTAAAATGTCAGAAACAAGTGCAGAAAATAGACAAGTCTAATAGTAAATGAAGGGTTTAGGCCCGAAACGTCAAGTTTTCCTGCTCCTATGATGCTGCTTGACCTGCTGTGTTCATCCAGCCCCATGCCTGTTAAGTCTAATAGTAATCTGGTCTTCAGATTTGAAGGGCTGGAGGAAAAAGATGCAGATGTTATAATCCTAGTTAGACCCCAGTTGGAGTACTGTAAATGGATTTTGGCACCACACCTTAGGAAGAATGATTTAGCCCTTATTTTACTCAGCAGTTTCCAGTGTGGCACCTTATCAAAGGCCTTATTGAAGTCCAGGTAGATAACATCCAGTGGCTCTCCTAGGTCTACCCTGCTCGTTACTTCCTCAAAGAATTCTAGCAGATTTATCAGGCATGACCTCCCCTTGATGAAACCATATTGATCTGTTTCTGTGTAACACAGGCTCTAATCTTCATCCCATGACGATACATTTGTAAGTCTGTTCTGCATTTCATTTTGTGGTCAATCCTGAAGTTGTTCAAAATCTTAGCAATTAGGAGAAGGCTTGAATGGCTGAATGGTCTACTCTTGTTCCTAGTTTCTATGTTTCTGCATGAATTGTGCTTTGCATCTCTGACAATTCTTTGATTAATCAAATTGATCAGGTAGCTTCAATTTTTTTGGAGGAAAGATTGGCACCGGTGATTTCCATTAGGATTTTGATCGCTATGTTCTACACTCCATTTGTATCCTGAGGTATTCTTTGTTGATTATTGTTGAATATTTGTTGCTGTAACACAAACTGAAAGCTGTTGAACTTTTTATTGTTTTAAGTGCAAAGTAACCAATAGGGTATACAAAAACAGAAGTTGCAAACAAAACAGAAGTCAATGATAATTCAACTGTTAAATTTAAATCTGAGGTAAACAAATTTTTATTAAGCAAGGAGCTAAAACAAGGTTTTTTTGGTTAAAGGAAAGAGGAATTTGTTCCCTACTAACATCAGGAAAAATATTAAAGCATAAACATTTTAAAAAGTGGGTGGAGCCTAATATAAGCAAAGAATAAAGAATTTCTTTTTTGAAGTTTATTGAACCTTGATTAGTGAGAGTTGAACCTGAAACCATAGCAATCCCTTTGAAGCCTTGTACACTCAACAGTAGCAAAATTTGTCGAATCTTTGAGTTCTTAATGAATGGATGTGTCTCTGATTATTTTTAGTAACCAGGACTAGCTTTCAAGGTGATGAGAAGGCAACAGAGATAGAGAGAGAGAAAGAGATCGCTCCAGTCCTTTATAAATCCATTTTATTTTTTCTCCCTCTCTGTCTCCACCCAAAAGCTGTTTACCCGAAATACAGTTCACTTGTGAGTTGCCATGACTGGCACATTGTATCTTTTCAAGTTTGATAATCTGGAGGCAAGTTTCATCTCTACATGTGAAAATTTCAGAAAAGTACATTTTTTTTAAAACAACAGAAGCGTAGGTTTCTTCATGTCTGACATAGCCTTAGGGCTTTTTCTTTAAAATAAAATATGAATTTCATCTCAGACTAACTTTTGTTTATCTCAGAGATAATAGGTACTGCAGATGCTGGAGAATCAGAGATAACAAGGTGTGGAGCTGGATGAACACAGCAGGCCAAGCAGCATCATAGGAGCAGGAAAGCTTGACGTTTCGGGCCTAGACCCTTTATCTCACATTGGTTTTGTGAGCTTGGCTTAACCTGATCAGTTGACCTCTGTGGTCATCTTAAGTTGGTATTTTCTCCACTTTTTCTGGAATCAATCTACTTCACAAACAGTCTCAAGTATTAAAGTTAGATTAACCACTGACTTGAGATTTGGTTTGACACAGCAATAAATATATAACTTTTCTAAAAAAAAGGTATGAGGGAAACATAACAACTTGTTGAGCAAGGTAATCATATAATAAATTGATTGTTTTAGAAAATGATTAATTGATGAAATGACCACTGAAAATTGTCAAGCAACAAGAGCTAAATTTTTGGTAAAATTTTAACTTTTAAGGAGCAGAGCTAGGGACAGATAGGTTTAGTTACCAAGGAAGTGGAGGGTATTGGGCATGAAGTATCAACAACATTGTGATTATTTACACACATGTAAGTGCAGACACTACACACAGGCATGCACCATTCAAGTTGGATGACCCAGACCTACATAGAAAATCCAGATAGGATCTCCACAAAGCCATCAGGGATGCCAAGAGGCAGTACCAGACCAAGTTAGGGGCGCAAACCAACCATACAGACTCCCACCACCTGTGGGAAGGCCAAAAGAACATTACGGGATACAAGAGCAAAATAGCGGACAAAGACACATCCCTCCCTGATGTGCACAAGGCTGTCTATACTTGGTTCGAGCAGAATGCCAGCGGCATGGTGTCACCTGCCCCAGATGCACCTGTGGCCACTGTCACCACTGCAGACATCAGATCAGTCTTCCTGGGAGTCAACCCAAGGAAAGCGATGGGTCTAGATGGAGTCCCCAGCAAGCCCGCTACTCTACTCCCTGTACACCCACGACTGTGTTTCCAAATTGTAAACTAATGCCTTGAAGAAGTTTACTAATGACACCTCCTTGGTAGGACGCATATCAAATGACAAGTCAGAACACAGAAAGGAGATAGACAGCTTGGTGAATTGGTGCAATGAGAACAACCTCTCTCTCAACGTTGGCAAAACTAAAGAACTGATCATTGACTTCAGAAATAAGGGAGGAGTACATGCCCCCATTTACATCAACAGAGCTGAGGTTGAGAGGTGGAGAGTGTCAAGTTCCCAGGAGTGACAATAAACAACAACCTGTCCTAGACTTCCCACGTAGATGCGACAGTCAAGAAGGCACAACAACGCCTCTTCTTCCTCAGTTGGCTCAGGAAATTTGGCATGTCCACAAGGTCCCTCACAAACTTTTACAGATGTACCATTGTAAGCAATGGTATGGCAACTGCTCCGCCCATGACCAGAAGAAACTACAGAAGGTGGTGTGCACAGGTCAGACCATCACGGAAGCCAACCTTCCATCCATGGACTCCATTCACATGGTCCACTGCCACAAAAAGACTGCCAACATCATCAAAGACCCATCCCACCCTGATAACACTCTCCTACAACTTCTTCTGTCCGGCAGAAGATATAGAAGCCTGAATACACACACAAGCAGGTTCGAGAATAGCTTTTTCCCTGCTATTATTAGACTGATGAATGGACTCTCTAACTTCAAATAATGCTGGTCTTGCCTAGTGCTCACCTTATGCAATGTAACCTGTATGCCTCTGTCCAAGTTTATTTTTCACCCTATGATCTGTATGTCCTTGCTTAGTATGATCCATCTGTCCTGCTCATGAACAAAGGCTTTCACTGTACTTAGGTACACATGACAATGGCAATAAATCAATCAACAGACACACACTCACTCACTCACTCACTTCCCATCACTATCACTTCAGCCGGGTACACATCATTCAGAGGTAATGCGCATCTGAGTTTGATTTTATTTTGTTTTATAACACTATACATATAACTAGTCAGGTCATAGTTTGGCTCAGTTGGATCAATGACTGGTTTGTAGAGCAGAGAAATTCTAACAGTCTAGGTTGAACTCCTGCACTGGCTGGGGTTGTTATGAAGAACTATCCTGTTCAAACTTGCCCTTTGCCTGAGGTGTGGTGATCCTCAGATTAATCCAGCACCAGGCTTTTCTCCTCCTAACGAGAGAGCAGCCGTATGGTGACTTTACCTTATATGGCCAGCTGAAATAAATAAGTAACTTAACAAGCAGTTGCACAATGGAACTGGAAATATGAGAGCATTCTAGCATATCACAAGTATATGATAATGAGATTTGACACTTATAATCAATATAGAGAAATAATAACACAAGAGCGGGAAAAAAAGACTCATGGTGGAATGGCTATGTCCACGAGTTATGTATAACAATCGTAATTAAGTAATAATAAAATATTTGTGATAAATTAGTGGCAATTGTACCAGAGGAACATAATTAATTTTCAAACTGTTAAGACTTACCCCTGTTTTCTCTCAACCCTAGCTCATGAAATATCTTGATTACTCGTGAGAGAAAATGCTCTGAGAACATTTTAAGCTTTCAGTGAGCTGGTGGCTTCAGTGAGCGGGGGCCCACTGAATGTTGTGCCAAGTGTGAGGCAGCCAATTGACAGAGGAATGGTGCTGCCTAAACCCAAGCCCCCTAAAGCCACAAGTCCTGAACATTCTCACCATTTCCCCTCTCCAGGGCCAATCTGTTAAGAAATGCACGCAATGTGCTGGGTGCAGGTAAAACAAAGAACCCGCGACTTTCATGAACTCAGAATATTGTGTACTTCTTTGCAGTCAGGAAAGGAAAAATTTTGAAATGCAGTTATTATTGTAATGTAGGGAAAAGCAGCAGTAGGTACCTCCATGTCAGAAAATGTACAAACCCAATTTGACCACATCTGAAATTTAGTTCTTATATCCTTAAATATATTTCCTGTTACCCACCAATGTCGAAATGTCAGCATCTGGAACAAAGTCTCTGAATTTCAACTGGAATCAAAGTCTTGTATTTTCTTCAAATATGTCTAGGTTTATGATATGAATAAGAAGCAACCAGATATCTGAAAAACTCCATAAGAAATGAAGCACTTTTAAAGCATAACCATGGTTGGTAATGTAGATCATTTGCAGCTAACTTGCGCACAGCAACCTCCAACAAACAGCAGCATGTGGTGTTCCACAGGGATCGGTTCTGGGTCCTGTTTTGTTGGTCATTTATATAAATGATTTGGATGAGAACATAGAAGGCATGGTTAGTAAGTTTTCAGATGACACCAAAATTGGTGGCAAGTAGATAGTGAAGATGGTTTTCTAAGATTACAAAAGGATCTCGATCAAAAGGTTAACAGTTGAAAAACGGGAGGTAGAGTTCAATCTGGATAAAGGTGAGGTACTGCTTTTTAATACACCAAACCAGGGTAGGGTTTATACAATTAATGGTAGGGGCTTGCCTAGTATTGTAGAACAGAGGGACGTAGGGGTTCAAACACAGAATTCTTTGAAGCTTGTATCACATATACACGGAGTGGTTAAAAAGGTGTTTGGCATGCTTGCCTTCATTGCTCAATCTTTTGCATGTAGGAGTTGGGAAGTCATGTTTCTGTCAAGTCAAAACTGCTTTTTCAGTTGTTTCAGCGGCAGGAGTCCGGGAGAAAGTGCAAGGGCAGCCTGGGAAGGTAAGCTTTTCGATTATAAAAGTCTTACCTCGCGTGACTGCGGCCTTTCAGTTGTTTCAGCGGTGGGGTGGTCACCTAGACGCCAAATCCTCTGGGAGCGGCTCGGAAGGCAAAGCCGGAGTCTGTTTGAGTATATAATGGAGGAAACTTACTGGTGCAGAGAATACTGCGAAACTAAAAAAAAACTAATTAATTTAAAATAATTAACTAAGTAGAGATGGCAGGCCAGGTGATGTGTTGTAGCTGTATGATGTGGGAGCTAGCTGATCCCATTGAGAACGGCAGTGATTACATCTGCAGCAAGTGTTGGCTGCTTGAGGAGCTCCAGCTCAAAGTTGATGAGCTGGAATCCGAACTCCAAACACTGCGGCACATCCGGGAGGGGGAGAAATACCAGGATGCTGTGTTCCAGGAGACAGTCACACCTGGTAGATTAACTAATGTTAATTTGATCGCCGGGCAGGGACAGCTGTGTGTGAGGCAGGTAGAGGGACCCTGCAGACAGGAACACAGGAGCCACAGCCCTTGACATTGTCCCGCAGGTATGACGCACTTGCTTCCTGCATGGATGAGGAACAGGGCTGCAGGAAGGATGAGTCAACTGACCATGGCACCATGGTCCAGGAGGCCATTCAAGAGGAGGGGAGCAAAAAGACTGATTGTAATTGTAGGGGATTCCATCATCAGGGGATAGATAGTATCCTTTGCGAGCAGGATAGAGAATCCCGCATGGTGTGTTGCCTGCCCGGTGCCAGGGTGCGAGACATCTCTGACCAGCTTGAGAGGATACTAGAGAAGGATGGGGAGGATCCAGTTGTTGTGGTCCACATAGGTACCAACAACATATGCAGGACTAGGAAAAAAGACCTGTTTCGGGATTATGAAAAGCTAGGAACAAAATTAAAAAACAGGTCTTCAACGGTCATAATCTCTGGGTTGCTGCCCGAGCCATGTGCAAATTGGCATAGGGAGGTGAGGATCAGGGAAATAAACACGTGGCTAAAAGAGTGGTGTGGGAAAGAGGGTTTCCTTTTCATGAGGCACTGGCATGAGTTCTGGGACAAGAGGGATCTATACCGCTGGGATGGACTCCACCTAAACAGGGCCGGGTCCAGTGTCCTAGCGAAAAGGGTAAATAGGGTGGTTAATAGGACTTTAAACTTGTAAGTCGGGGGGAAGGGAGAAGTGAGTGTAGAGGGAGAATAGCAATTAATGTAAGGCAAAGCAGCGGGTTAGCAGGTGACGAGGAAGCTTCAACTCCATTGAAAATTAGGAAAAAAGTTAAAGGGAAGGAGAACTCAAGAGCTGTTAGTAATGGAGGTAATAGGACCCAAAAAGAAGGTGCAAAAACTGACATAAGGGCACTTTATCTGAATGCTCGGAGCATTCAAAACAAGGTGGATGAGTTAAAGGTGCAAATCATGGCAAATGGGTGTGATTTAGTGGCCATTACAGAGACATGGTTACAGGACAGTCATGACTAGGAGTTAAATATCCCGGGGTATCAAACTGTTCAGAACGACAGACAGGAAGGTAAAGGAGGTGGTGTTGCTCTGATTTTTAAGGATGATATCAGAGCGGTAGTGAGAGATGATATAGGTTCTACTGAACAAAATGTTGAATCCATTTGGGTGGAAGTTAGGAATAGCAAGGAGAAGAAGTCACTGATAGATGTGGTCTATAGGCCACCAAATAATGACATTGTGGCGGGGCGGGCAATAAACATAGAAATAGCTAATGCATGTAAAAATGGTACATCAATTATCATGGGGGATTTTAATCTACATATCAATTGGTCAAACCAGGTAGGTCATGGCAGCCTTGAGGAGGGGTTCACAGAATGTATCTGCGATAATTTCCTTGAACAATATGTAATGGAACCTACGAGGGAGCAAGCTATCCTAAAGCTCGTCCTGTGTAATGAGACAGGAATAATTAATGATCTCACAGTTAGTGATCCTCTTGAAAGGAGCGATCACAGTATGGTCGAATTTAAAATACAGATGGAGCGTGAGAAGGTTAAATCCAGTACCAATGTCCTGTGCTTAAACAAAGGAGACTATGAAGGAATGAGGGAGGAGTTAGCTAAGGTAGAATAGGAGCAAAAACTTTGTGGTGGGTCAATTGAGGAACAGTGGAGGACTTTCAAAATGATTTTTCACAGTGCTCCGCAGAAGTATATTCCAGTGGTAAGGAAGAACTGTAGGAAAAGAGATAGTCAGCCATGGATGTCTAAGGAAATAAAGGAAAGTATCAGATTGAAAAAACACACATACAAAAGAGCAAAGAGTAGTGGGAAACTAGTGGACTGGGAAATCTTTAAAGGCCAACAAAAAGCCACAAAAAAAGTTATAAAGAAAAGTAAGATAGGTTATGAGAGTAAACTAGCTCAGAATATAAAAACAGGCAGCAAAAGTTTCAATAAATATGTAAATCATAAAAGAGTGGTGAAGGTAAACATTGGTCCTTGAGAGGGTGAGAAGGCCAATTTAATAACTGGGAATGAGGAAATAGCCGAGACATTAAACAATTATTTTCTATCGGTCTTCACAGTGGAAGACACAAATAACATGCCGAAAACTAATGGCAAGAAGGTTATAGCAGGTGAGGACCTAGAAACTATCATTATCACTAAGGAGGCAGTGCTGGGCAAGCTAATGGGGCTAAAGGTAGACAAGTCTCCTGGCCCTGATGAAATGCATCCCAGGGTACTAAAAGAGCTGATGGGGGAAATAGCAAATGCACTAGTAATTATTTACCAAAATTCACTGGACTCTGGGGTGGTTCCCACAGATTGGAAAACAGCCAATGTGACGCCACTGTTTAAAAAAGGAAGTAGACAAAAAGCAGGTAACTATAGGCCAGTTAGCTTAACTTCGGTAGTGGGGAAAATGCTTGAATCTATCATTAAGGAAGAAATAGCAAGACATCTGGATATAAATTGTCCCATTGGGAACACCCAGCATGGGTTCATGAAGGGTAGGTCATGTTTAACTAATTTGGTGGAATTCTTTGAGGACGTTACTTGCATGGTGGACAATGGGGAACCTGTGGATGTGGTGTATCTGGATTTCCAGAAGGCATTTGACAAGGTGCCACACCAAAAGCTGCTACATAAGATAAAGTTGCACAGTCTTACAGGTAATGTATTGGCATGGATAGAGGATTGGTTGACCAGTAGAAAGCAAAGAGTAGGGGTAAATGGGTGTTTTTCTGGTTGGTGGTCAGTGGCTAGTGGTGTGCCTCAGGGATCAATGTTGGGATCACAATTGTTTTCAATTTACATAGATGATTTGGATTTGGGGACTAAGTATGGTGTGTCAAAATTTGCAGATGACACTAAGGTGAGTGGTAGAGCAAAGTGTGCAGAAGACACTGAAAGTCTGCAGAGGGATACAGATAGTCGGAGTGAGTGGGCAAAGGTCTGGCAGATGGAATACAATGTTGATATGTGTGAGGTCATCCATTTTGGTAGGAATAACAGCAAAATGGACTATGTTTTAAATGGTAAAAAACTTGCAGCACGCTGCTGTGCAGAGGGACTTGGGTGTCCTTGTGCGTGAATCGCTAAAAGTAGGACTGCAGGTGCAGCAGGTAATTAAAAAGGCAAATGGAATTTTGTCTGCCATTGCTAGAGGGATGGAGTTTAAAAACAGGGAAGCTATGCTGCAGCTATATGGGGTCCTGGTGAGGCCACACCTGGAGTACTGTGTGCAGTTTTGGTCTCCTTACTTGAGAAGAGATATACTAGCACTGGAGGGGGTGCAGAGGAGATTCACTCAGTTGATTCCGGAGTTGGGAGGGTTGGATTATGAGGAGAGACTGAGTAGACTGGGATTGTGCTCATTGGAATTCAGAAGAATGAGGGGAGATCTTATAGAAACATATAAAATTATGAAGGGAATAGATAAAGTGGAGGCAGGGAGGTTGTTTCCGCTGGCAGGTGAAACTAGGACTACAGGGCATCGCCTCAAAATAAAGGGAAGCAGATGTAGGACTGAGGTCAGGAGGAACTTCTTCACGCAAAGGGTTGTGAATCTGCGGAATTCCCTGCCCAGTGAAGCGGTTGAAGCTACCGCGCTGAATGTGTTTAAGGCAAGGCTAGATAAATTTTTGAACAGTAAAGGAATTAAGGGCTATGGTGAGTGGGCGGGTAAGTGGAGCTGAGTCTCAAAAAGATCAGCCATAATCTTATTGAATGGCGGGGCAGACTCGAGGGGCCGGATGGCCTATTCCTGCTCCTAGTTCTTATGTTCTTATGTTGATGTTGTACAGGACATTGGTGAGGCATCTTCTGGAGAACTGTGTCCTATTCTGGTCGCCCAATTATTGGAAGGATATTATTAAGCTGGAGAGGGTTCAGAAGAGATTTATCAGGGGCCGGGTATGGAAAGTTTGCGTTATATAGAAAGGCCGGATAGGCAGGGGCTTTTTCCACTGGAGTGTAGGAGGTTGAGAGGCAACCTTATAGAAGTTTATAAAACCATGAGGGGGATAGATAGAGTTAATGGAAGGTGTCTTTTCCCTAGGATGGAGAATTTCAAGATTAGGGGGCACATTTTTAAGGTGAAAGCATGGAGATTTTAAAAAGACATGAGGGACAATGTTTTTACACAGAGGGTGGTTTGCATGTGGAATGAACTTCCTGAGGAAGTGGTGGATGTGGGCACAATTACAACATTTAAAAGTCATTTGGGTATGTACATTAATAGGAAAGGTTTGGGGGGATATGGGCCAGGAGCAGGCAGGTGGGACTAGTTTAGTTTGGTATTAAGTTCAGAATGGACTGGTTGGACCAAAGGGTATGTTTCCATGCTGTGTAACTCTATGTTAACAACCAGATAATCCATCTTCTGTCATATTAATTGAGGGAGATATGTATTGGCCAGGACATCAGGAATGATTCACCCTCTCTTCACCGAAATAGTGTTTTGGGATCTTATACTTCACTTGAGATAGCAAACAGGGATTCAGTTTAACATTTTGTCTGAAGACAGCACTTCCAACAGAGCAGAACTGATCTGTTAACTTTGATGTCTGAACTCATAACCTTTTGACTCAGGGGCAAGAGTGTCACCCACTAAGCCAAAGCTGACACTATTGCCGTGGCTAGAATCCCACACTTGGGAGATGGATTTGTAGTTCAAGACTTGCACTTTCTCACCAGATTTCTGATTCTTTTCCAGTTGTTCTTGATCACAATTTCAAATATAGCCTCAATGATGGTCCAGGATAAGTAGGATGTATAGCCTTCCATAAAAGAAATTACATAATCCATCAAACGTTCAGACATACCCCAAGGTGTGCTCACACAAAATGGACTGGATTAGATTGGAGAAGGAGAAGTCGCAAACAGAAGTTTATCTTCTTTGATGACAGCAACTTCATGTTATGCCATCAATATAGGAGAGTATTCCAAGACACTAGCTGCACAGAGGGTTACTCAGATATAAATTGACATACAGCTTTTACAGAAAAAAATTATATTTAAGATGGGTGATAAGAGCTTTGTCAAAGAGTTTAAAAGGGGTCATAAAGGATAATTGAAGGAGGTGGTGTTTTTGATTGGTGTCTTGTCCAAATACCGTTCCATGGACATTAATACAATAGACCAAGGTTAGAGAAAAACAGACTGGCTGGACAATGTAAGTTCAGAGCAGTCAATAAGCACTCTATTATCAAACATGAGAATGTTCAAAGTTAATGTTCTTTTTAGATTTAATGTAATATATATTTTTTCCATTTGGTCCATATTGCCTGCTTAATAGGGAGGACAAGGTCATTTCTTGAATGCTAGATAACAAGGTGTGGAGCTGGATGGACACAGCAGGCCAAGCAGCATCAAGCTTTCCTGCTTCTATGATGCTG
>JAHRHZ010000043.1:7715456-7727431 GCA_024137785.1 Ginglymostoma cirratum | reverse complement strand
AGTTTAGAAGGTTGAGGGGAGATCTAATAGAAACTTACAAGATAATGCATGGCTTAGAAAGGGTGGATGCTGGGAAGTTGTTTCTGTTAGGTGGGGATACTAGGACCGTGGCCACAGCCTTAGAATTAGAGGGGGTCAATTTAGAACGGAAATGAGGAGACATTTCTTCAGCCAGAGAGTGGTGGGCCTGTGGAATTCATTGCCACGGAGCGCAGTGGAGGCCGGGACGTTGAATGTCTTCAAGGCAGAGATTGATAAATTCTTGATCTCGCAAGGAATCAAAGGCTACGGGGAGAGTGCGGGTAAGTGGAGTTGAAATGCCCATCAGCCATGATTAAATGGCGGAGTGGACTCGATGGGCTGAATGGCCTTACTTCCACTCCTATGTCTTATGGTCTTATGGTCTTATCTTTTAAAAATGAGATAAATTGCAGAATCCGCTCTAAAACTTCAGTGAAGATCACTTTTTACGAACACACGGCGGCTTTCAGGCACACTCAAGGGGGGAATGAAACAATTCAGGGCCCGGTGTCTTTGTTCATCAATTAGGAGATGACATTTAATCACCTCACAACCCTGCAGCCAGTAACAAAACCAGTAAAATCTGTTAGCCTTTGGGAGAAAAAAGGGACAGTGAATTTTTCACTTTCCCCAACATGATTACTGCCATAGGGGGAGTAGGTGGGGGAGAGAAAGAGAATGGAATTGTCTGTTCCTCATGGGGAATAGGCGTACAGATTGATGGATTAAACCAAAATTGAGGCACGAGCTGGAAATATCACCCACCCCCAACCTAACACATGAATGGTTATGCACTGATATAAAGGGATAAATTACTCCCTGATGTCTCAGAGTCTAGCACGGCCTTTTCCCATTGAAGAAAGCAGAGACCTGATTCCCAGACTGTGCTGCGTTAGCACAGACAGAGGCTACAGTAGGGGATGAGACAGGGTCAGAGAGACAGAGACACACAGAAGCAAACACAGTCATGACCTCTTCCTGCTTCTGGTTCCAACTCACCAATGAATTGAACGATTACTGCATATTCCTGCTTTCATAGTTTGTTGAGATAGCAGCTTTTTTTTTGCTAACATTTGCAGGTCTGTGATGTAATGTAGGATTTTACAGCCACTGTAAAGCTTGTCAATGGCCGGTCCTCTCTAACGAGAAATGGATAATAATCAAACTGCAATAACCTTCCATTTTTAATAATAGGTAGGAAATTGTGTACAGAGGAAGATGTAAAGAAGTTGCAGGTAGATAAGTTGAGTGAATGAGGAAGAAAAGTCTGGAAGATGGAGTATAATGTGGGAAAAATGTGAACTTGTTCACTTCAGCAAGGACAATGTAAAAGCAAATTAAATTAAATGGAGAAAGACTGCAGAGTTCTGAGGTGCAATGGGAATTAAGTGATCTGGTGCATGAGTCAGTAAAGGGTAGTATGCAGATACAGCACGCAATCAAGAAGACTATTGGAATGTTATCCATTGTCATGAGAGGAACTGAACATAAGGGTAAGGATAACAAGCGTGGGGCTGGATGAACACAGCAGGTCAAGCAGCATCATAGGAGCAGGAAAACTTGACGTTTCGGGCCTAAACCCTTCATCAGAAATTATGTTATGTTGTATGCTTCAGTTGTATAACACCAACCTCAGCAAAACAAAGGAGCTGGTCATTGATGTCAGGAAATGGGCACGCTCTCATCTGCATCAATGGTGCTGAAGTGGAGACGGTTCAGGCCGTCAGGTTCCTGGGACTGATGATCGCCAACAATCTGTCCTGGTCCATCCACGTTGACACTACGGTCAAGAAAGCACAGCAACACCTCTACTTCCTCAGGAGGCTAAGGAAATTCGGCAAGTCCACAAAGACTCTTATCAATTTCTATCGATGCACCACAGAAAGCATCCTATCTGGATGTATCACAGCGTGGTTTGGCAACTGGTCTTGCCAAGACCGAAAGGAACAACAGAGAGTTGTGAAAACAGCCCAATCCGTCACGCAAAGCAGCCTCACATTCATTGACTTCATCTCTACTTCCCACTACATTGAGAAAGCAACAAATATAATCAAAGACCCCTCCCACCCTGGTTATATTCTCTTCCACCCTCTTCTGTCAGGCAGGAGGTATAAAAGTTTGTATAAACGTAAGAACTGATTCAAGAACAGCCTCTTCTCCTCTGATATCAGACTTTTGAATGGACCTCTTTAATGTTCATGTTGATCTCTCTCTGCACCCTCTCGGCAGCTGTAACATTGTATCCTGCACTCTGTTCTGTTACCCTGGTGCACTTGTAAAGTATGAACTGCCTGTAAAGCAGGTAAGACACATCAAATCAAACATCTCAAATATTGCGCGCAGCTTTGGTTTGCTTCTTGAAGGAAAGATGTAAGTGCATTGGAGGTGGTTCAGAGAAAGCGTACTACACTAATTCATGGAATGAGGGCTTTGTCTTATGGGACTAGGTTGATCTTACTGGGCTATTGTCCACTGGAGTTTAGGAGAGTGAGGAATGGCTTGATTCAAGTGTGTAGGATCCTAAATGGTCTTGAAAGGGTGCACATGGAAAGAATGTTTTGTGGGTGTGTCCTGAACTAGGGGCTGCTATTATTCCCTTTTTAAGACAGAAATGAGAGGATTTTATCTCAGAGGGTTGTGTGACTTTGGAACTCTCTGCCTCAGGAGGCAGTGGGGTGGGAACATTAAACATCTTAAGACAGAACTGGATAGAGTCTTGTAAGGCAGGAGAATCAAGGTTATTGGAGTAAATGGAAATGTAAAAGTCAAAACACAAACCAATAATCCATGACCATGTTGAATGCTGGAACGGGCTCAAGGGGCCAATGGCCTACCTTTGCTCCTATTTCATACATTTGTAGCTTTGTCAACAAAGTTAGTATGGACAGCTCCTAAGGCACACTGTAAAGAAACGCAAAATTTCAAAGGAAAGTTAACTTGAAATATAATTTTGGGATGTGATGTGGCACCCCAGCTCCAGTGATGCCCACCAGTCACAGAGGGCCTGAAGAATCCTGGTGAACACTGCATGCTGTCTCTCCAAGGAAGAGAGGCAGGAAATCAGGAGCAATGGTAAACTTGAAAGGGTTCAGAAAAGATTTACAAGGATGTTGCCAAGGTTGGAGGGTTTGAGCTGTAGACAAAGACTGAACAGGCTAGGGTTAATTTTCCTGGAGCCTCTGAGGCTGGCAGGGGAGTTTGGGGGGTAGGGGAGCGATGACCTTATAGAGGTTTATAAAATCATGAGGGGCATGGATAGGGTAAATAGACAAGGTCTTTTTCCCAGCACGGGGGAGTCCACAATTGGAGGGCAAAGCTTTAGGTGAGAGGGGAAAGATTTAAAAGAGACATAATGGGCAACGTTTTCATGCAGAGGGTGGTGCATGTATGGAATGAACTGCCAGAGGAAGTCGTGGAGGCTGGTACAATTACAACATTTAAAAGGATTGGTACATGGATAGGAAGGGTTTAGAGGGGTATAGGCCAAATACTGGCAAATGGGACTAGATTAATTTAGGGTATCTGGTTGCTATGGACGAAATGGACCAAAGGGTCTGTTTCCGTGCTGTACATTTCTATGACTCCTCCACAGCTTGCTGCATGGAACCATTAATACTCACCTTGCCCAACTTAAAAATTCAGGCAGCTTTGATCCAGCACCCTCTGGGTTTTAAGACCAGCAGAGTTCCACTATGTCTGCTTACATTTAATTATCTGCCCGCTGATGTTCTGCAGGAAGCAGCATACGGGAAAATGTCAGACCGAGTGAAATAGCCCAAAATGTTCTGACAGAGTTGGCAGAAAGAAAGGATGACAAGAAAAAAGATGGTTGAGTTTATGGGGTGGTAACACCTGACGAGTTTTGGGAGAGATGATACAGTTTATTAGCGGACTTGCCAGAGAGATTCAGGATATAAAAGAATGTCAGCAGAGTTTTATTATGAAACAAAAGTTCAGTTTTCCAAATCATGTCTCATGAGTGGTTGCAACACTTATTCAAAATTTCAATGAATATTCTTTAGCAGCAAAGCTAACACCAGAACTGTAGATTAAAAGAAAGACTTACATTTAAGAGGCGCCTAATCTTGACCAACCTCTCAGAAATGTCTCAAAGTACCTTGCCAATAAATATTTGTTTTTGAAATCCTGCAATTCTCTGTATCACCCCGTTCACGAGACGCCTCCTCATCACCAGTTTCAGATGTTCAGAACTCCTCTTAAGAGCTTTGTTCTCCTCCAAATGCAATAGCTTACCAAAAAGCAAGTTAACAAAAGCAAATGCCATTGCTAACCATTTCAGTCTCACGCCAATACAAACGGGTAATCAATAGCCTAGTTATTATCCTTTAAATTTCATGGTCTGTGTTTTACTTCTGAGCAATCAACAGTGCACTATACAGGCCATAAGAAAGAATTTATGCGACAGTAGATTGCATTGAAATATTTCAGACCTGCTATTAAGCTGGAGGCCAGATACAACAACATTGCAACTTTCCTCCAAAGCACATTTGTTATTTTTGAAGAGTAAATTGATCTTACAATATGTTGTCTTGCTTTTTTTATTTCTCTCAGCGATCTCCCACCTGGTTTGAACCTTTGAACCACTGCCCTATATCACACTGGCACAGTGGATACCATCAGGATCTTGAAAGAGGTGATAATCAGGGCCCAATAACCAGAAAGCCTAATGTTCAGGTTGGCAGTAGGATCACTATGGCTCGGTAATGGGCAGGGCTGCTATGCTCAGGTGTTGGCGAAGTGGGGCGTTGTGGCCTCTGCATTCAGATTGGAGTTAGATATACTGGCCAGCAGCAGTATCAGGGCTCCTGCCCCTGGATACAACCCTATATTGTTGATTCCTCATGGATTCTGCATACCTGAGGTCAAGGTGCCTGGGCTCAAAACTCCACTGTAGAGGCTGCCCTTTGTCAGCAGGTGGACCCTGCAAGCTTCCACTTCAAAGACACCCAGACACTGACGTAAGCATAGAAGAGAGGCAGACTGTCAGGTCAAACAATACCCTACATGGCCTGCTGCCTGGAGCTGGTCTCTGGGAAGGGACTGTCTCTGATCTATGAATTCTTATTTAGCATGCACTCCCACAGTTTGGGACCAATTTATGGGCATTGGCTGTCCTCTGATACCAGGGTGAAGTTGGTGGTTTACGTCAAGAAGCAGCTTGCAGGACAGATAGCTAAAGGGAAAACAGAATCAAATCTGGAGCCTCCATAGAATCAAACTGCACAGAAAGTAGCAACTATAACTCAAGATGGGATTGAGGTAGGAAATAGGAAACGTTATACCAATGACATCCTTCATGGGGAAATCAATCTGTGACATTGGTGTGCATCCTCCTTACGTTTTCTACAGCATATTTTCTTCCCTAGCTTTGAGTGATTTGCAAATTTAACTTCCATGCCTTTACTGCCCTCATCTATTTCATTGAAAGAAACTGCTAAAAGCTGAGGCCCCTGCATGGACCCCTGAGGTACCCCATGTGTCTCAAAAGAAAATGATCCACTTACACACACTCCTGCTTTCTGCCAGCCAGCTAATCTTCTCTTTGTGCACTTTGTGCAGAGAATGTAGCCGGCCATTCAAAAATTTCAATGTAATCAGGAGGCATCAGCATGGTTTTGTGAAAGGGAGATCACTATTAACTTATTTATTGGAATACTTTGAAGGAGCGACACATGCTGTAGACAAGGAGCAGCCTGTAGGTGGACTGTACTTGGATTTCCAGAAGAAATTTGACAGGATTCTATGCAAGAAGGTTATTGCACAAAGTGCATGGAGAGAAGATTAGCTGGCTGGGGGGAAACAAGAGTATGTGTAAGTGGGGTCATTTTCTCTTGTGACAGGGAGGTGATGGCCTAGCGGTATTATCGCCGGACTGTTAATCCAGAGACCCAGATAATGTTGTGGGGACCCATGTCAAATCCCGCCATCCCAGATGGTGGAATTTGAATTCAATAAATATCTGGAATTAAGAATCTAATGATGACCACGAATCCATTGTCGATTGTCAGGCAAAACCCACCTGGTTCACTAATGTCCTTTAGGGAAGGAAACTGCCATCCTTACCTGGTCTGGCCTACATGTGACTCCAGACCCACAACAATGTGGTTGACTCTGAACTGCCCTCTGGGCAATTAGGAATGGGCAATAAATGCTGCCTAGCCAGCGATGCCAACACCCTATTAATGAATAAAGGAAAAAGAAAAGTGGAGTCCCACAGGGGTAGTGGGGCCTCAGCTTTTAGTAATTTCTAACAATGAATTAGATGAGGAGAGTGAAGGCATGGTAGTTAAATTTGCAAATCACACAAAGATAGGTAAGAAAATATGTTGTAGAGGACATAAGGAGGATGTATGCCAATATAGATAGATTAAGAGAGTAGGCAAAAGACCTGGTAGATGGGGTATAATGTAGGAAACTGAAATTATTCACTTTTCCAGGAAGAATTATTTCATAGACAGAGAACATGTGCAGTTTCATAGAATCATCATCATCATAGAATCCCTACAGTGTGCAAACAGGCCCTTCTGCACAAGTCCACACTGACCCGCACAGCATCCCACTCTGACACATCCCCCATAGCCCACCTAATCTACACGTCCCTTAACACTATGGGCAATTTAGTACGGCCAATCCACCTAGCCTACACTTCTTTGGAACGTGGAAGGAAATGGGAGCACCCGAAGGAAACCCACACAGACACGGGGAGAATGTGCAAACTCCACACAGACAGTTGCCCGAGGGTGGAATCAAACCCGGGTCCCTGGCGCTGTGAGGCAGCAATGCTAACCACCGTGCCACCAGATCAATCATGAGCCACAAGAACTTAGCATGCAGGAACATGCAAAAAGCAGACACCAATAGAATTTATCCTTCATTGCAACATTAGTTAACACAGAAATGAGAGTATCATGCTTCAGGTATACAGGGCATTAATGCAGCCACATCTCAAATACTGGATGCACATATATCTTTATTCAAGAAAGCATGTAAATGCAGTCGAAACAGTTCAGAGCAAGTTTACTCGACTGATATCTGGAATGAGTGTATGTTTTATAAGGAAAGGGTAGACAGACTGGGCTGGCTTCCTCTGGAGTTCCAAAGAGTGAGGGTGACCTGATTTAAGTGTAAATATTCCTAAATAATGTTGACAAGGTGAATGTGGAATGGCTGTTTCCTCATGTGGGTGAGCCCAGAACTAATTTTAAAATTAGGGGTCGCCCTTTTAGGACGGAGACGAGGAGAATTATTTTTTCTTTCAGAGGTATGTGTGCCTTTGGTAGTCTGCCTCAAAAAGCAGTAGAAAGGGGGTCATTCATTATTTTCAAGGTGGAGATAGATAGATTTTTGTTAGGTAGGGGAATCAAAGGTTATCGGAAGTAGACAGGAATGAGGAATTCAAGACACAAACAGATTAGTCATGATCTTATCAAACGGTGCAGCAGGTTCAAAGTGCTGAATGGCTTACTCCTGCTTATTTGGTCCGTCTTACCTGTGTCAATTGTTCAGGAAAGATGTCCAACTAATTCCATGTGACCCGCTGTTTGCACAGAGCTGTATAAGGCCCTTCTACATCTAGTTTACTTTCAAAATTTACAATTCAATCTATTCCCTCTACCCTTTCAGAGAGCACATTCTAGATCCGAACAACTTGTTATGTAAAGCAAAAATTCTATTGCTGAGGGGAAAAAAAATCAGCTTTTCATCTTGCATTTGTCAGGACAAATGCAAGAATGCCAAATTTCAAATGATCACAACAATTTATACCATATAAGTAAAGAGAGCTGATTGGATGGCAGGTTGACTTCGATTGGATAATGAGTTGCTATGGCAAATGTAACTGGGAACAATAGGCTCCACAAGGTCCCGAGTAACTCAAAAAAGACACAAAGATGAGCATATTCCTTTTGTTTGTTGAGAACAGGCTTGTGAGTCTCAATGTGTAAATGAGCCAATGTTACAGACTTGACTTATCACCTTTGAATATTGTCCTCACCACTCCTATCCTGGTTCTTTTGCCAATTATCTTAAAACTACATCCTCAACTGACTACTGGTGAAAACAGTTGCCTTACTTTCTGCAGTAAAGACCAGCACAATTATAGAAACAAAACAAACAACTGCGGAAGCTGGAAATCTGAAACAAAGGCAGAAAGTGCTGGAGAAACTCAGCAGATCTGTCAGCATCTGTGGAGACAGAAAAACAGAGTTAATGTTTCAGGTCCAGTGACCTCCTAGAGTCTGTATCACAAGCTAAGCAGTGCATCTTCCTACTGAGGCATTGGTGCAAAGGGAAATACTAGGGGACAAAGACAGACACAAGCTATATCAACAGCAGGACTTTGATCACACACCATGCAAATGTTACAGAACTAGATAAAACCTGAGAGACAAAGTGGAAGGAAGCAACTATAGATACCAATCAGTGACCACTGCCCTTTATTCTGTTGAGTCTCTTTAGAAACACAATTGGAGATTTCAAATGGCACAATGTGCTTCTAGAGATGTGAATGGGCATATTACTGCGCTCAAGTCCCTGTGAATGGAAGCCTGACTTTACCGTATTCAAACATCTTGCAAACGATCTAAAGCATCAGCGTGATGGACAGATGGCACAAAGTAATGTCTGTAATCCCTCTCCAGACTTCGCAGCTGCAAAAGCAGTTTAATGCATGTATTTACTGTGACGATTTTAACCTGCTCCACTCACGGTACCTCAGGGAGCTCATAACTAGCTGGACCAATAAACGGCATTAAGAAAAATTTTGTCTGTTTGTGCAGGGGTCTCCACCAGTACGATCGCTCCACTCCCTCCACCAACCCGTGTCTAATCAGAAGGAGGGGATGGATCAAGGTCACACCAGGATCAGCTGGGATCTTTCCCCTCATTACATTTTTTTTAATGTGACCGTTTTGTTTTGCTGCCCGCACAGTCGCATGAAAGACTTGGCCGGGAAGCCACTTGTTCTGAGAATAGTGACTAGATCAGCAAGCTTTGCTAGCCCTTGGACCACTGAAACTCCGACAGATTGACTCTCTGTCCATCTGCTTCAGCTGTGGCCGTGCGTGTGTATCACACTCTCAGCTCCTGCCGTCATTGCTGTCACGCCTGGTTATTTCCTGCATCTGGCACGTAATCAGCCTGAGTGAAGGCAGCTTCAAGCTGCACTGTTGGCCTAAGGGAGGAGAGACAAAGGCGCTGAGGCTGTGTCATTGGACTAGGAATCTAGAGCCCCAGACTAATGTTCGCGGGTATACAGTTTAAGGAAATGGGATAGGCCATTCAGTACTGAGATGAGATAACAAGCATGGGGCTGGATGAACACAGCAGGTCAAGCAGCATCATAGGAGCAGGAAAACTTGACGTTTCGGGCCTAGACCCTTTTGACCTGCTGTGTTCATCCAGCCCCATGCTTGTTATCTCGGATTCTCCAGCATCTGCAGTACCTTTTATCTCTAGTACTGAGATGAGGATGTTTTCACCCAGAGAGTAGTGAGCCTGTGGAATTCTCTGCTGTTGGGAGGTTTTAAACTAATTTGGCAGAGGGATGGGGCACAGAGTAGATGTAAAGTAGGGAGTAAGGTCCAATCATATATGTATAGGACAGGCCAGTAGGCAGAGAAGACACAGGCAAGATAAGACACATGGGAAGTCCAGAATGTTAAACTTTATCTCTTTTAATGCAAGAGTTTGATTAGTAAGGCAGATGAACTTAGAGCATTGATCAGCACATGGGAATAGGATATTGTTGCAATCACTGAGACATGTTTGAAGGAAGGACAGGACTGGCAGCTCAATTTTCCAGGATATAAAAATTTCAGATGAGATGGGGGGTGGGTAATGAAAGAGAGGTGGGGGGCGTTGCATTATTGAGAAAAGAAGCCATCACTTGAAAATATTCTGAAGGACAGGATTAATCAATATTTGGAAAAGCTGAGATTGATCTAGGTTAGTCAGCATGGGTTTGTTGAAGGGAGATCCTGTCTGACCTAATTGAGTTATTTTTGGAAAGGGTGACAAAATATATTGATGAGAATAGTATAATTGATGTGGTTTACCTGGACTTCAATAAGGCCTTTGACAAAGCCCCACATGGAAAGATGGTCCTAAAGACAGCAGTCCATGGGATCCAAGACAAACTGGCAAACTAGATCCAAAATTGGGTTACAAATAGAAGGCAAAGGGTGTTGTGGAAGGATGTTTTTAAGGTTGGAAGTTTGGTGCTGGGGTCCTTGTTGTTTGTTATGTACATTAACAAATTGGATGTGAATGCAGAAGGTATAATCAGTAAGTTTGCAGATGACATGAAAATCGGGAGGGTTGTTGATAGCATGGAGGATGGTCTCAGGCTGCAGTTTAATACTGATCAGTTGATAAGTTGGATAGAGCAATGGCAGATGGAACTTAATCCTGATAGGTGTGAGGCAATGCATTTTAGGAGACTTAATAAGGAAAGGATATGCACAATGAATAGCAAGTCACTAGGGAGTACTGAGAAACAAAGGGACCTTGGGGTAGAAGTCCACAGATCCCTGAAGGTGGTAGCAGATATAGACAGGGTCATGAAAGTGGCATAAGGGATGCTGGCCTTCATTAGGCAGGGCATTAAATATAGGAGCAAAGATGTCTTGTTACAACTTTATAAAACATTAGTTAGGACACAGAAGGAATACTGTGTGCAATTCTGGTCACCGTACCAGCAGAAAGACGTGACTGCAATGGAGCGGGTGCACAGGAGATTCACCAGGATGTTGCCTGGGGTGGAGAATCTCAGTTATGAGGCCAGACTGGATAGGCTGGGCTTGTTTTCCTTGGAGCAGAGGAGGCTGATGGGTGATCTAATTGAGATATACCAAAATTATGGGAGGCACTGACACAGAATCCTTTTCTCATGGCAGACGTGTCTAAGACCAGGTGACATACATGAGGAGTAAATGGTTTAGAAGAGATCCGAGGGTGGTGGAAATATCGAAAGTGCGGCCTGAGAGGGTAGTACCCTCACAACATTTAAGAAACATCTGGATGCCAGGGCATGGTTGTCCCATAGATCTAATGCAGGCAAATGGGATTAGTATAATTGTTGGCTGGCATAGATGTGATGGGATGAAGGGCCTGTTTCTATGCTGTATGACTCTAATTCTACAAGTAGAGCTAAAGGAATCAAAGAGTATGGGGTAAAAGCAGGAACAGGGGACTGATTTGGATGATCAGCCATGATCACATTGAATGGCAGAGCACGCCCAAAGGCTGAATGGCCTACTTCATCTCCTATTTTCTATGTTTAAATATATATAGAGAGAGTGGGGCTTGCAAATACCTGTTGTCTGTTTTTCCTTAACAAGATTGAATCTATGAATGTAATTTCAGTGAGCTGGAATGTTTATGAATATCCCTAGGTACTAATGAATGCAAAACAGGCTATGGTCGAGAAAGCCATACAGCCTGAGAAGTTCTGAGAGTTTAGTCGCAAAACTTTAATCCATTGTTGGGAAACTGAATTTTTACTGCCTGCCTGATTAGATTCTCCAGCCTGCCATTTTCAAAAAGCTTCAGGATGACCTGGAAATTCCAACTGGGGCCTCAGTGATTCAAGATGAAGTAATCTGATAAGAGGAATACTGCTGTTTACATAAAGCTAGTCTAGTAGCAATCGTCTAGATTAACTATTAATGCAGCTCAAAAGAAAACCCCTCTAAAATTAAACAAAGAAGACGGCTTTATTTTGCACGACTTTGCAAATGACAGGTCACAAACAGGTCCATCAAAGATGTCATTGCTTTTGGGGAAAAAAATAGAGTTCCTGGAATAGCTTCACTCTGCATTGGTGATCCTATTCTCTGCCCATTAAATTCAGTGTGAAAATTAAACCTCCCCACCCCCAAACCAAAGGATAGCCATTGGAAGCAGGAACGCTGTGCAACTTCCCCAAGGGACAC
>JAHRHZ010000043.1:7672734-7705456 GCA_024137785.1 Ginglymostoma cirratum | reverse complement strand
ATGATGCTGCTTGACCTGTTGTGTTCATCCAGCCCCATGCTCGTTATCTCTAATGTTCTGGGGACCTGGGTTTCAAATCCCACCACAGCAGATGGTAGAATTTGAATCCAATCAAAAAATGTCTGGAATTAAGGTCTGGTAATGACCATGAAACCATTGTCGATTGTTGGAAAAGCCCATCTGGTTCACTCATGGCCTTTAGGGAAGGAAATTGTCATCCGTACCTGGCTTGGTGTACCTGTGACTCCAGACCCTCAGCAATGTAGCTGACTGTTAACTGCCCTCTGGGCAATTAGGAATAGGCAATAAATGCTGCCTAGCCAGCGACGCCCTCATCCCGTGAATGAATAAAAAATTCTTTCATCCTCTCAGTAACCAAGAATCTATCTGCCCAACTGCCTTTAAATATATTTAAAGATTCTGCGTCCACTGCCTTTTGAAGAGGGGAATTCCAAAGAGACTCAACCTCAGAGAGAAAAAAATCGTTTCTTCATCTCTGTTTTAAATGGCAGCCTCCTTATTTTTAAACTATGACTCCTAGTCACAGAAAGCAGTTTTATTGATCTCTACTTCCTAACCACTACCCTCGTGACCCACCTGGCTTCCTTTGGATACGTTTGAGCAACTAAAGAACAAATTAAACTAATTCATAAGTGATACTTAACAGCCGCTTAAAGGGTCATTGGCCAAAAACCAACTTTAAAGGAAAGGTAAATTTAAATTGAAACAATATCTTGCAGAGAGATGGTACATGTCAACCTCTGTGGTACCCAAAGGTCACAGAGAACCTTAAGTGTACCAGTGGATGAGACATTAATCATTAATCAAACAATGTCCATTACCAGCAGATCTTTAACAATGTAATCAACAAACCACAAACGATTGGCTCTTGATCCACAGATAGCCACCATTCCTTGACAACTTGCTCAAGAATGAGCTAGGCAGCAACTGTTAACAGAGATATGAAGCAACCCCACACATACATAACTCCAACTCTGTTCTTTTCATTTTTTTTATTTAACTGATTTTTCTAATCAACCTGTTCAGAGATGTTATTACACATCTCTGGATCTTGAACCTGGCCTCCCAGTCCAGTGCTCGGGGCACTACCATTGCACCACAAGAGGGCCCCCTCAAAAGAAATTTCATTGCATCCTGTTCTTATCACTAGACATCGATCAGAAATGTGAACCTCTATTCACATCTCTTTACAACAGTTGATGATCATTTTCACCATCACTAAGACTAGCTTTTAATTTCAGATTTTGTACTCATTGAATTTAAATCTATGGTGGTATTTGAATCCCTGTCCCCAGAATATTAGCCTAAGCCTCTGGATATTAACCCAGTATCATCACCACCACATCATCATCTCTCTTGATGTCCAATATTTCCATTTTGATGAAATACAGCCTTTCTTTCTACTTAAATCAATTTTTGCACTATTTTGCTTTATACCAAATAAGCAATAACTAAGGCCATAAAAAGACACACAACAAAGACTTTCACACTCTGTTTTTTTGTCTGTTCCTTACAGATTATATGAAAGGCTAAATGTTAACGTACAAACAAATATGAATGAATTTGAGATCACTTGTTGAATCTGTGTATTGTTTCTATCTCATGACAAAAATTTAATTAGCCACAACAGATTATGAATTAGTCACGTGTACCTTGAGTGTATAGTATAATATTAGAAAGCATTACTCCAGCCCAGAGATACACACTAGACTCCCTTAACCCTGATAATTCAGCCTTCAAAATCCAAGTAACTAAGTCCTAATACCAGATACCACTATTCACTAATTTGCTTGAATTTCATAAACCTATCAATTTAGAGGAGTTGTTTTTAGCATTTTTTCCACATTGCTGGCTAACAGAGGAAACAAACTTTGAGAAACAAGTGGAACTACAAAAATATAAAGTTCGGTATTTAGCTCACAATGCATCACGCTGTATATCTATCCAAGTTGCTGTTAAGTATCGCTTAACTATACTCCTGCATTGTAACACCCAAGGCACGGTTTCAAGAGTGCAACATGTCATCCTATCCCAGTCCCAGTCACAAACAATTCCATGTTGATGCTCACCATAAGTGTATCCCATCCTTGACTTTCTCCTCAAATAGGTTTTCATCTCTAACATGCACTAAGTGGATTTGACATAGGGGCACAGGGGCTATGGACTTGACCATGACTCAGCTTGTCAAGGTCTCCATGCATCTGGACAACAGAGAGTCTACTGTGAGATGCAATGGCTTGTGTTAACTTCATTTCCTATTGAACTAATGGATAAAAAGCCCAGTCAAGTTAATTGGCAACCAATTCCCTTTTTGCGTGGTTGGTGTTAACCAGCTTTATCCCCTTACTTTCCCCCTCAACTTTTCATATACTTACATAGATTCTTCTCTGTCTCTGCACCCTTGCGTCAGACTAACACACTTCTATCATCATGATGAGAGAGTATCTGTTAATACATTTTTAATTGATTCGTGTATCCAAAACTAAATGAAGTGGGCACATTTTGGATCAGGCAAATAAATGTGTAATTGGCAGTTTTGTTTACTTTGAGTCTTTCACTTCCATCCCTATTGAACAGCAGTAACTGAACTGTTCTACTTGTCGGGTTGGAATGATAGTCACTGCTGGGAATCAAGTCTTTTCCAGCACATATCGTAAAATAAGCAGCGAAACCACCACTCCACTCGATCACTGGAATTGCCTTGGAAACTCCTCAAATCCCAATTCCTTCCAATGCAATTATGAGTCTTTGTCCAGAATGCCCCTAAATTAGCACTCGTTCTTCCCTGAATTACAGTTTTTATTTCTCAGGAATTGTTAAATGTCAGTGAACAGAGTGAAAATCAGCTCAGTTGAAGCGAACAAACTGGAAAGACTAGATTTCTGACCAGAGGTATCCCGGCAGGTTTTTCTAAAATGCTCAAAGAAACACTTTTTCCTGGTCGATCCTTCTTCTCCCAACTCAAGTGTTGAATTTCTCCCTTTGTTCTTTTGGTCTCTGAATTCTGTCTTTGAATCAAGACTTGTTGCATCATCTCCTGGTCGAACACACTTCTCCCTATGAGCTTAAAACCACTGAGAAGAAAATTGACACGAGCCATTGCATCTCACAGCAAACTCACTGCTGTCTAAATGACAGACATCTCAACAAGCTGAATCATGGATAAGTCCGTTCAGTTTAAGTGCTCTGTCTATAATCCACAACCTCCTTCAAACTCAAGTCTTATGTGGCCCAATCAATGTTTTGTGAAAGATCCTACTCGTTTCGACCTTCAACCAAGTTTTCTGCATAGCTAGGACAGTGTGCAGTTTTGTGTTTGGAGCTAAGAAAATGAACAGATGGAAATGATCTATACAGGGACTTAAACTGGGAATGTATTCTGGAGAACATTCCAACCTGATAATACACATAATTTTGTATCATTATGTTTTTCTCCTATTAAAACCAAATATCTCAAGAAAACTAACCAACTGTGGAGTAATATTAAACACCAGCCATTTAACAATCAGCCCTTACCATATGACTGGTATTGAGCAGTTTCACCCCACATTTCTCCCCCAACACTTTGTACACTCACGCACAAGAGTCGTGGAGTTTTTTTTTACAGCATGGATTCGGCCCATCGTGTTCTGGCTGATCATCAAACATCAGTCTATTCTAATCTGACTTTCCTCTCTACCTCTGATAGCTTGCCAGGAAGTTTATGCAAACAAAATTTTGACTCTAAGCTGCATAAGGCAATAGATTTTAGGAAAGGTAGTCAAAAACTTGGTCAAAGAGATAGGTTTTAAGGAATACAGCAGGCCAAGCAGCATCAGAGGAGCAGGAAAGCTGATGTTTCAGGTCTAGAACCTTCTTCAGAAATGGGGGAGGGGAAGGGGATTCTGAAATAACCCGTTGTGGCCTACCATTCCCGTTCTGGCCTCCTCTACATCGGGGAAACCAAACGGAGGCTTGGGGACTGCTGTGTGGAACACCTACGCTCAGTTCGCAACAAACAACTGCACCTCCCAGTTGTGAACCATTTCAACTACCCCTCCCATTCCTTGAATGACATGTCCAGCCTGGGCCTCCTGCGGTGCCACAATGATGCCACCCGAAGGTTGCAGGAACAGCATCTCGTATTTCGCTTGGGAACCCTGCAGCCCAATGGTATCAACGTGGACTTCACAAGCTTAAAAATCTCTCCTCCCCCAACCGCATCCCAAAACCAGACCAGCTCATACACGCTTCCATAACCTGTCCTCCCACCTATGCACTCCTCCCATCTCAAGCCCCACCCCCATCTCCTCCCTACTAGCCTCATCCTGACTCCTTGACCTGTCCGTCCTCCCTGGACCGACCTATCCCCTCCCTAACTCACCTTTACTGGTTCCAAACCTACCTCCTCTCCACCTATCTTCTCCTTTAGCCATCTTCTATCCACCTCTCCCTTTCTCCTTACTTATTTCAGAATCCCCTTCCCCTCCCCCATTTCTGAAGAAGGGTCTAGACCCGAAACAGAGATAGTAGGAATTGCAGATGCTGGAGAATCTGAGATATCAAGGTGTAGAGCTGGAGGAACACAGCAGGCCAAGCAGCATCAGAGGAGCAGGACGGCTGACGTTTCAGGCCTAGACCCTTCTTCAGAAATGGACCCGAAACATCAGCTTTCCCGCTCCTCTAATGCTGCTTGGTCTGCTGTGTTCATCCAGCTCTACACCTTGTTATCTCAGATTCTCCAGCACCGGCAGTTCCTACTATCTCTGTAACAGATTTTAAGGAGCATCTTGAAGGAGGAAAGACAGATAGAAAGAGAAGAGAGCTTTCATTAGGGAACTCAAGAATTTACAGTCCAAGCCACTGATATAAAGGCAATTAAAACTGGTTAAAAACTGAAAGAACTGTGAATACTGCAAATCAGAAACGAAAACAGAAATTGCTAGAAAAACTCAGCAGGTCAGGCAGCATCTGTGGAGAGAAATCAGAGTTAACGTTTTGGGTCGAGTGACCCTTCCTCAGAACCAGTTGAGCTTTTCCAGCAATTTTTGATTTTGTTTGCAATTAAGATTGGGGCTGGTCAACAGATCAGAATCGAGTTGGCAGAGATGTCACAGGGGATTGTGGGAGTGGAGGAGGTGAAGGAGGTAGGAATTAGTACAAGATGCTACACAACATGTCACATTCTGACGTGCAGTGGGTGTTGGCCCAGAAATGTTCCAAGATGAGTAGTTCTTTGGCCTGATTCCTTTGACTGGTATTTGTTGGTGAGTGAAAACTTGTTACAGCCATAGCGAATGTAAGCAAATAAGGGCTTGGTTTAAGATCTCGTTTAAAAAGCAGGTCTCCAAGTCACACACCATCCTGAATTGGCACCACATTATCATTCCTTCAGTGTTGCTGGGTCAGAATCCTGAAACTCCCTTCTTAAAAGCATTGTGGATGCACTTACACAATTTAGACTGCAGCTCTGCAAGGGCAATTAGGAATGGCCAATAAATGTTGGCATAGCGAACAATGCCAACACCCCATGATCAAATAAAAGGAACAGCAATGATGCTCCACCTCCACATAACAGTGCTGCAATATCCGCTGTGGTTACGTTCTTGGGGCCCTGGTATGGTGTGTGGATCTGCAATCTTTTGAATTACAAGTGAGAGCATGAGAGATGCCAACTAAGGATATGTCATGTTTGGATTTTGGAACCTCGCTTTATCACACAAAGGTTAATGCATCCTTTGAGCTAATATATTACCGGAAAAGCTCATTACTCCAAAGAATAATGGGCAATAACGTGATGTCTCAAACGACAAGTAGACTTAATAAGTGTCCTTTGTAGCAAGGAACCACTTTTCACTTCCCAACAACAACTTGAGGCAGATGCAAGCAACAAATTTTCTTACTCTATTGATTGCTGACAGAATTACATGTAAGTAAATGCCTGTCTGTGGTAAACCATCTCATCAAATAATAGACATCTGCACATTACAACAGATAGGAATGAAATGGAAAAAAAACTATTTAATCTGCATTGGTTTCCACTTTGAGGGGGTGATGTTTTCACAGAATAATCAATACTTATCCAGTTCATCAGGAGCACTTATCTTTCTAATACAGCAGCTGTAATGTTGTCTTGGCTCTGAGTAAATCTCTGGAATGAAGCACTGTCCTAAGCCTTTTAAAAAGACAATATCTGGTTTTATGGGCCTGCACATCACCCATATCTGAGAACTACGAAGCAATCATTTTTGTCCATCTATGCTGAGCAAGGTGAAGGATTGGAAAGCTGAGGGAGTGATAAACAACTTCACCGAAGTGCTCAAATTCAGTTCCTGCCATAAGAAGAGCAGGAGTTCATACCCTGTGCAGTATCTTTAACATGGAAAGCCACGAGTTATTCTGCAAGGGAAGATACAACTAGAATGCTACTTAGTAAACAGGAACAGTTAGGATATCTGACCAATAAAGCTAACTTCAAGTATGTTCCCGAATGTGGCGAGAGATCCAGCAACATTGAGAGTTTAGGAAGAGAATTCTACCGTGCAGACATGTTCTTTTTTGAGGATCTGCCGTTGATGGTGGAGATCAATCCCTCTTGGGGTTTCATGAGCAGTGCAGCATTCCCCATATCCAGACCTTGTGAATGACTCTGATCTCAAGTTTCCAATTCCTTTCACATTGCCTTTTGCCCTTTCTCTTTTTTATTAATTATTTCACAAGATATAGGTGTCACTAGCAAAGTCAACAATTATTGCTCATCCTTAACTTTCCCTGATGCCGCTTGGCCTGCTGGGTTTGTCCAGCTCTACACCTTGTTATCTCAGATTCTCCAGCATCTGCAGTTCCTATTATCTCTCATTAATTTCCTAGTAGGATTCAAACTGACATCGAGCCTAGGCCTTTGAATTAAAAGTGTCAATGGATAGTACCACTGCCCCATCATTGTCTTCCTTTTATATCTAATGAACTCCACTAACCAAGCATGGTTCCAAATAAATCAATGCCTGATCAACCTTCAAACGAAATGCTGAGGTGCGCAAACAACTTGTAGCTAGTAAATGAACAAGAACAGTAGCTCACACATTCCTTAAACGGACGAATTCCCCATAAAATCAAATGAATTTGTAGAGAAAAAGCCCAGCCACATCCAGATTCAAATGCAGGATTTTTCCCTTCCCACACCCCATGTTGCCCTGGCATTGGTATACATTGGGGGTCTACAACTGAGGTAAATTTCTGCCTTTACCATCTGGGCAATAAGGTATAAATGAGTGGAGTACAGAAAGTGAGATCCGTGAAAGGAGATGACAGACTCTTTAGTTAACCTGTATGACTTTTCCCTCCATGCATTTCAATGGAAGCTGTATCCAGAGAATTGTGTATGTGAGAGGTAATCCTTCCTTGCTATGACCCCTTCCCTTCTGAGCTCCCCCAAGCCAATGCTTACTGCCCAGACAGCAAAGACAAAAATCTACTCCAGCAAGTTGCTTTCTGGAGTTTCCCCAAATTAATTACATTTTTTTTTTGGTCACTTCTTACCTAACAGTGACTGCTGTCTGACTCCGATAGGTTTCTGCAACCTTCCTCATTTTCGCTATTATATATAATACTCTCATCCAAAAAGTATATCTCTCATTATAATACATAAAAACATAAGAAATAGTAGCAGGAGTAGGCCATCTGGCCCACCAAGCCTGCTTTGCCATTCAATCAGATCATGGCTGATCTTTTCATGGACTCAGCTCTACTTATCTGCATGCTCACCGTAACCCTTAATTCCTTTACCATTCAAAAATCTACTTTTGCCTTAAAAACATTCAATGAGGTAGCCCTAACTGCCACACTTGGCAGGGAATTCCACAGTTTCAAAACCCTTTGGATGAAGAAGTTCCTCTTCAACTCAGTCCTAAATCTGCTCCCCCCTTATTTTGAGGCTATGTCCCCTAGTTCTACACGCCAGTGGAAACAACCTCCCTGCTTCTACCTTATCTATTCCCTCCATAATTTTATATGTTTCCATAAGATTCCCCCTCATTCTTCTAAATTCAGTCCATTCCAGTCTTTCTTCACAAACTCTTACATATGGTTGCTAATATCTCTTGTTAAATTATGTTTGGATATCATCATGATATCCATTCTCAAGATACTATCCCACACCCCTGCTCGCATTTCTTGGAATTAAACTGACAATAGGTTCAATTAAGCAGAGGTTCAATACTAGAAACAGACATGACAGGTAGAAGGTAAGAGGTTTTCATGAAAAGTTTATTAAGGAAGGGAATGCCTAACCATAAGTTAGCCATTACTAAAATTAATCAACTGGGGGAATTGATAGCATGATGTGCTACCACTGGGCTAAATAACTACGAGATGCAGCTAATGCTCTGTGAGAATGGTTTCAAATCCCACCTGTGGCAACTGGTGGAGCTTAAATTCAGTAACGAATCTGGAATATAGAGCTAACTTCAGCAATGGTCATGGTGAAGCTGTCATCAGTTACAGTAAAAACCCACCTGGCTCACTCATGAGGAAATCTGCCATCCTTTCCTGGCCTACATGTAAATCCAGACTCACAGCAAAGTGATTGTCCCTCTGAAATAACCTAACAAGCTACTCAGTTCTGGAGTAATTAAAGGTAGGAACAAATGCTGACTTTGCCTCTCACATCCCGCGAAAAAATATTTCGGGAGCTGAAGAGACTAAAACAGCAAAAAATAAACTGTGAAAAGGACATTGATATGATGCAGGAATGAGAAGAAAAACGTTTCACTGGATTCACAACTTCTCCTAATAATTAACGATATCAACTACCATTTTAAAAAGCTGAGAATGAAAAATTCTTTGCGAAGATCTAATTTTTAATGAAGGCACACGGAACTTAATTAATAATTGATGAAACCTCTTCAGACCAAGCAGTTTCTTGGCACTTGTCAGGAATTGAACACAATAACCAATTTCTTTCCTTCCTTCCCTGCTTTTAACACACGGCTTTTTCTCCCACGGGTTTCACTATATTATAAATAAATAACACTTTTCAATTTTAATATGCCAAAGGTTTCAAACTGATGCATATGCAGAGGTTTTGTTTGAATGGGATTGGTGAAGCTGATACAGCCAAACTTTATAAAACCATCAATGGCAAGAGGACTTAAGTTGGATATGTATCTAGGCAGAATTAATTTCCACATACGATACTCTGCCAGGTATCCTTCATATGGCCCTGTGTGGTGGTCTCCTGGTGTGGCGGTCCTGTCCTGTCATGGAGGATTCGGCCAGGCATGATGGTCTCCTGGTGTGGTGGTTTTGTCCTGGCATCGAGGACTAAGCCCCATGTGGAGGTCTTCTTTAGTATTGGCTTCCTGGTATTCCAACAGCCCAGTGCGGCAGTCTAATCCCAGAATGGTAGTCTCATCCCAGCTGTGTCTTCAAGGTATCCCATCATTCCTTAATCGGCTTTCCCCGAACCCAGTAGCCGTTAGCTGAACTGTGATGAAATTTGTCTTGAATTTACATTTTTAAAATCACTATGTACGACTTCTGCCATTGATGTGGGTGCTGCAGTGGGCTACGGCAACTTATAAAACTTTTCAATTTTTTTTCATGTAAGAGTACATGTGAGAATAAATTTCCATTCTATTCTATTAATATAAATTACTGATATCCAGTAGGGAAGAAGGTACACCTGACATCTTAGGCATAAGACAGATTGCTCTTTCTCAACTGAATATGTTTATTATATGTTATTTAATAGATAGCTACAGCGAGAGACATCAGGCTTGACTTAAGAGGAAGGTTCACATTATTGTAACTGAAATATTAGCACAAATGGTTGGTGACAAATTCAGAAGGGGCACAACAGAAATCTAAAGACTGGTTAGCTCCTCCTAGAAATGGGCCTATATATCCAGTCCTAACTGATCCTAAAGTTCAGGAAGATGTAATTGCAAAATGTAATTAAAATGGACTATGTAAAGGCTTAATTAGGGGATATGGTGATAGGATTGGAAAGTGGAGTTGATGTACAAGATCAGCAGCCATGGTCTTATTGAACACTAGGGGAGGCTTGAAGGGGCATATGTCCTATTCATTTTCAAATTTCCCATTTGCATCTGTAAGGAAACGGGTAACCATCTATAAACAGGCTGTGCAGGGCAATTTCTGAAGAGCTAATCAGCATAAGTTGTCAAAATGGTGGCCAGGAAATGCACACACATTTATCACTGGAAGCAAGTGTCCTGAACCTGTTGAATAAGGTAAATGATTCTCATCTACAGCACAGTAGAAAGTCATTCAGCTCATGGTGCCCAACGAAGTTCAGACTTAAACAGAAATTGTTGGAGAAACTCTGCAACATCTGAGGAGAGAAAGCAGAGTCAACATTTCAAATCCGGTGCCCAGTTGCTGAAGAAGGGTCACTTGGCTCTGATGAAGGGTCACTGGACTCGAAACATTAACTTTGCTTTCTGTCCACAGATGCTGCAGACCTGCTGAGGTTCTCCAGCAATTTTATTTTTGTTTCAGACACATCAGCATCCTCAAATCTTTGTTTTTTCAAAGATCAGAAGGCATTAATCACTTTTCCAGCTTTTGGCTTATAGCCCAGGAGGCTTTGGGCACGCAAGTGAAGATCTAAACACTACTTAAAGGTTATGAGAGTTGTTGACTCGACCGCCTTTTCGGGCAGTGAGTTCCACACTCCCGCCTCCCTCTGAGTGAAAACATTTCTCCTTGGCTGTCTTCTTAGTCTTCTGTCTCTCACATTAAACCTATGCCACACTGGTTATTGAAAAGGTTAATGTTGGAGATTTACATTAGGTTCCACCCAATCTGAACATGTCACACAATCCTGGGTGGAGAATCAAGGAGTTTAGCTCTCGATCCTGATAGGGTCAGATGTGCCACCACCGGCTCCTATTAATTTTAATGATTAGGCTTAACCAGGCAATATAACTTGTATCTTAAGCTACCAGTCAACAAACTACATCCTGTTGTTAAGACAAGTGCCTTTTCATGTTAATACTCAATACTGAGTTATTCTTTGCCACTGATAGATAGGCTCAAAGCCTCAGCGTACAAAGAAAGATCGTGATTGCAGTCTTTAGAGGCCCAGGAGCACCATAGGTGTTGGAATGCGTTACCAACACAGACAGCATTACTTTGATTCAGTAAGTTCCCACTTTCTTCAATACTTATCCATTGACCATTATTTTATATTTTTGTTATAGTGCCCCACCATGAGCCATTTAACTATTCTTATCAACATATTGTTTAAATAGAGCAGAAAGAAGGATTCCCAGAGAGATCTTTACATCCAGTGGACACTGCAGGAAATACAACATTTTATTTTGATTTGATAAGTTTCCATTCCCTTCTAGAAGTTTCCACTAACATAAGTTTGTACTTTTGTTACAGTGCCCCACCAGGGGCTGATTAACTTGATTCTAAGTTTGTTTAAAAAAAGTTTTTTAAAAAAAGTGTAAAGAGGATTGAGATAGGGACCTTTGGAGACCATTGGGCACCGCAGAGGATGGATCATCATCCCAAACAGTATTATTTTGATCTGATATGTTTCCATTCTAGTTTTCTGAGTTTCCATTGACAGTAAATCTTGTTTTTGTTACAGGCCCCACGGGGCGCTGTTTAACACAATTAAAGTTTATTGCTTTAAGAGAATGGAAAGAAGGATTGGGGACAGTCTAACCTGATTAATGTTTTGATTAGAAGAGTAAAAAAGAAGGATGGGTGGCAGCATGCTACCCAACCATAAGCTGCCAGTAGTTGGTACCACAACCACAGTGATTGGAACCAGGTGGATCCTGTTGACTACAAGATCCTTGATTGGGGTTGTTAACCTAGGCCAATCAGGAAGCTCTGGTTGACAGATATAAACAGTGGACTTAGCATCTCTTCAGTTCAAGAACTGACTCCAAGCTGGCTGGCCAGGCACAATCAGTGTACTGTGCACATGTAGATAAAGGGTGACTTGGTGACAGGATTCCAGCCTCTGTGCAGTTGTTTTCACAACATACAAGAGAGCCCATGGTTAAAAACAGCCACTTTACACCTCCATACAGGGGTCTAATGCCCGTATGATGCTTTCATTGTAGGATTCTTTTGTCATTAGACAGTTATCAGACCTAGGGGCTGCCTGATACAAGGTGCATCCTTGAAATTTACTGGGTATAATGGGGAGGAGCAGAGGCAGCTCACATCCACTATGCTACGAACCTATGCCAATCCAGAACTAAATTAGAGATTGGTCGAGCTCACTTCTCCCAGGAATATTCTTATAGTCTCCCATGTCAGATAGAAGATTAGTCATGGTGCACTGGGTCAGAGTCAAATCTTCCAGTTACCTTCCCCAGTTCTCCAACTGCCAAATCTCTCTTAAGTGTCTTCAATGCAAGAATGTTATTTGTTGTACAGTTGTGATTTAACAGCAGCATGTATGCTCGAATACAAAAGCCCAAGAAAAACATTGGCTGTCTGTTCATCAGTTCAGCAGTTCTTTGATCTGCAAACATTTTACATGTTTTAAAAAAAAATCTGAAGTTTTATCTTAATGTGCTTTCAAGTCAGAAAATTAGAAAGGGACCCAAAGGGCTGTAACCACTTTCTTTGAGATTCCTGGAAGTGCACAATTATGCAAGGGAATATATTAAGGCTCTTGTGACCTATATAGGCAGCCTGTGTAACTGGAAATTATTCTGTATTGTTATAAAACCAGAATGGATTATTCTTCAAGTTTTGGAATTTTTAACTTTCCTCAAAAGTTTGAGGGCCTTGCCATTAGATGGGGTTGATTCACAACTTAATATCAAATTGCAGTCAGATCACAGGTAGCTATGAGCAAGCAGAGAACTGGAGTGCAACTAAGGTTGTATGATGCTTGGAAAATATACACAAAAATAAGGAAAAATACTGGAACAGACACTGGGGGAAAGACCCACATAGTATCATTGACACAGAGGTAAAATTAGCCCTGGGCAATAGCACAGGGTTACAGAATCAGCAGTCTATTTTATACTCAACTGATTCACATCCTCATTTTGCATTGGCTGTCAAGACGAATTTCAATCCCAAATGCTATGAGGGAACAATAAGGTTATGAGATTAGTGCCATAAAATAACATTGGAAACACTTAGCAACATTGAGTAGTGATGTGACATTGAAAGTTGTTGTACAACCCAAAGCTCCAGGAAAGATCTAAAATTTGCAGGAGCGTTCTCACACCAGCCACCTCACGGCCTATACAGCTCAACTGACCAGCTACGAGCATCTCATTTGAGGCATTTGTCTCAATTTCCAATTGATAACTGGTTTGACTGAGCCAACTGGCAACTTTCTTGGATATCTGGGTTGGTCCTGACTCCTGATAGAGGTAGGAGATTTCCACCACATCAACTAGCGCTTACAATGAGAAATGAAAGGGCGATCAATTGTTTCTCCTGGTTGGTGAGGTACTAACACCAACTAAATTTGTGACAGCACAAATTTAAAACAATTACAAAAATAATTCAATGGAAACTTACAGAAAAAAGATCCCTGCAAAGCAGGGGCAAAAAATACAAAACTCTCCACCATTGTTGAAACATGCTTTACATGGTTGAGGTGTGGTGACCGTTAGGTTAAACCACTACCAGTCATCTCTCTCTAATGAGAGAACAACACTATGGTCTGGTAAGTAATGACATTACTTTGGGGGTCCAGCCTGAGATTTTGACTGGGTTCGGGTCCTCAAGCCCACGGCCGTGAAATAGACTAGTTCCTCTTTCTTTTTAATTTCTTTCTTTTTTATTATAGTATTGTGGAAGGATTGTTATTCTGAACTTTTATCTCTTTATTTTGCTATTACTGTGATTTTGTACTTTTCAAAGCTCTGTAATGCTGGACTTTTTATTTCTTTCTTTCTCAGTTTTTTTCCTAAGAATTTGTAGTCAAGAATCTGTACCTTGGTACCTTTGTACCTTAGATGGTGCTGTAAAGTGGCAACGTATAAACTTTGCACTCTATTCATGTGAGTACAAGTGACAAGAAAGCCAATTCAATTTAACACCTGTGCATTGAAATACTGGTTCAGAGTATCTGGGACTCTGGGTATCTCTGTATCTAAATAGAGACATTCACTTCTAAATAAGGTTTTTCAAATTCTTATGTATTATTGCAGTCTTTTATTTATATCTGTATATGATAGATATCAAATATCACGTTCTAGTGTAGTGTCTAAGACCTCGATCTTATGCTTATTCCAAGCTGGTGTCTTCTCTGTTACTGATGTCAAAGTATTGTAAACTGTTATATCATGTTGGTTTACATGACTCTCATTACACCACAAAGCAAACATCTTAAATTCTCTTAAAAAGGGAGTTAAATAGTTGTTTGAATAAAAGAGGAACATTAAACAGTATTGGAAGAAGTATAGAATGGTTGGAAATATTTCTTGAAGGGAACAGCCTGTGTTATTGCTCTAGAAGGATTCAAAACACAGCCCTTCCACAGTAAAGGGCCTTAATCTCAACTCCTGCACCACCTATCCCCAGGATCATTAAAAAGCTGTGACACTTTTTTCCCCTTGCCAAAGAATCAGCAATACCGTCATTAAAGAAAATATAACTTCAAGGCTTTTATTTTGAGGTTGGCCAGTCTATTTATACTAAGACTATTAAAATATGAAAAATGTACAGAAACTGCTGGAAGCAAAATCGGAATTAAAAAGTCATAAATTCACATTAAAGGACTTGTATATTTGGTGCAAACTGAATTCTTAATACCTTCCTGAATATTCCATCTTTTACAAAATGTCTCTGGCATTAGACTGAGGAATCCAGTTCCATTTGCATCTACAGCAATTTTCTCCTGCTATTTTTTTCGCTGGCAATCTTCCTTGTGAAAAAGCTCACCAGGCTATCTCCTGTAATTTATAAAGACAAGATACTTTCACAATGCTTTGCCTTTTGCCTACCTGCTATACTATATATAGACCAGTGGCACCCGCAACATGACTGCTTACAGGCTGTCACACCTCCTTCTTCCAACCCCTGGCAGTCTCCTCATTCCATATGCCTTTGGGCCCACATACAACCTGTTAATTGCAATTGCAAACAGAACTCGGAATCAAAGGAACATTAGAGGCCATTCAGGAATTTGAGACTGTTCCGCTATTCACTGATATCACGGCTGATCTTTACCTCAACTCCATTTTCACATTATTGCTCCTGATAGTTACTGCATGTAAAGAAACTGCTGATGTCAAGCTGTGAATATCCTTGAGCAGGTCAGGAGAGATTTAACAAAATGGCATTGGCAGTGGGAGGGGGTTGATGTTTAGTTGCAAGGTTAGGTTGGAAAGGTTGAGATCCTTCTCTCGTTAAAGTAAAGGGGGTGGCTAGGAAACGTGAAAGAGCTGTGCAAGATTATGAGAGGTTTACATAAGGTGAACAAGGAAAAAGCTATTCCCATTAGTGGATGGCACAAAGACGAGGGGACACAGGTTTTGTGCATGAGATGCAGGAGCAAATGTGGGAAAGGACTTTTGTAAACACAGCGAGTAGTAATTACCTGGTACTTGCTAGCTGAGAGGGCAGTGAATACAGAAACAATCATTGATTTCAAATGGAAATTGGATGGATTCTTGAACGAAATAAAGATGCGGGCTTATGATAATGGAATGGAGTGTATAAAACTGTCTGAATGCTCGTGGTGAGCCAACTTCAAGTTATTGGACCAAATGGCCTCCTTCCATGCTGTTTTTTTTATTCATTCATGGGATGAGGGCATCGCTGGCTCAGCCAGCATTTATTGTCCGTCCCTAATTGCCCAGAGGGCAGTTAAGAGTCAACCACAACGCTGTGGTTCTGGATCACATGTAGGCCAGACCAGGTAAGGATGGCAGTTTCCTTCCTTAAAGGACATTAGTGAACCAGATGGGTTTTTCCTAACAACTGGCAATGGATTCATGGTCATCATTAGACTCTTAATTCCAGATATTTTATTGAATTCAAATTCCACCAGCTGCCTTGGCAGGATTTGAACCCAGCTCCCCAGAGCATTACCTGGGTCTCTGGATTAACAGTCCATCAGGCTATTGCCTCCTCTTGATTGACTCTGCGATACTCTTGGAAATATCAGTTGATGCAACAAACACAGCCTTTTGGAGGACAGGGTTTTAGATTTCCGTTACTTCATACGGAAAAATGATTCTTGCTCTAATTTTACGATTGTACGTTTTTATTCTGCATTTCACCAAAAGGGGAAACAATTTCTCTGTAACTATCCAATTCATACTCTGTCCCTTGTAATTCAGCTAGTGAGCTCTATGAAGACCTGTGGTGATAATCCCAGCTTCCACACAAGTGTCTGGACATTTATTTAGAATAAATTAATAAAACTATTGGTAATTTATAGAAATTTCCTCTGAAGAATGACTTATATCAACAAACCCAAATGGCATGCTTGAATTTAGAAGTTTGCTGTCTGGCAAAGTGTTGGTACAGCGCTGTTTCCCATCACTCTATTCCTGATCTTAGAGAACTAACAGGAAATTGACTGGGACCACAGACCTCACCAAAAAGGTGGTAACACTAACGCAAACCTTCCCATCAGTTGTAGGGCTGCCAAAACTGAAACTCCAGAAATAGTTGGAAATTTGAACAACTGGGGTGCCAAAGAGCTCATCTGTGGCCACAAATTTAGTTACCAAACCTCTACACAAATAAATGAACTAGGAGCAGGAATTGGAGTAGGCCATTCAGCCCCTCAAGCCTGCTCCATGATGGCTGAACATATTGTGGCCTCACCTCTACATTTCCACTTACCCTGACAACCTTTGACTCTGTGTTAGTCAATAATCTGTCTACCTCTACTTTAAAAATGTTCAAACACTGGTTCCACTGCTCTCTGTATGTTCTTATTCTAGTCTGTCCCACAAGGGGAAACACCGCAGACTTGCAATAAGATCATCTCTCCTTCTCCTAAATTCCAACAGATATAGTCCCAAAGTGTCCAACTTTTCGTCATAAGATAACCACCTCAATCCCAGGAATCAGTCCAGTGAATCTCCTCAGAACTGTTTCTGGTTATATTCTTTCTCGAATAAGGAGATCAAAACTGTACAAAGTACTCCAGATGTGACCTTACCAACACATTATAAAATTGCAGCAAAACATCTCCACTTAATGTGCCATTCCCCTCGCAATAAACAACAATATTCTATTTGTCTTCTTGATCACTTCTTGCATCTGCACACTGCCCGCATGCAATTCATGTAGTTCTGAAGAGGGGTCATCTCAGACCCAAAACATTAACTCTGTTTCTCTTCCTACAGATGCTGCCAGACCTGCTGAGTTTCTCCAGCATTCTTTGTGTTTGCTCCCTTTGTGCCTCATCCCTCTGTGACTCCAGGAGTTTTCTAAAGAGACCAGGAATTGATGGTTCACCTCCAGGCCACTGCTTGGGCAAAAGAAAATCACAACATTTAAAAATGTGTAAAATGCCAGTAGATCTTCAAACATCTTTGTTTAATCATTACTTTAAAATGGAGATGGAAGGAAAAGTGTTGGATGTTTGAGGGACAATCTTCCAATTAGATAGCAAAGTGTTCATTCAGTCATCAACTGGAGTGTGATGTTGGCGTTTCAAAATAGTGAGCAATTGTGTGTTCCAATGGCAGGCCTGTGGAGTTAGGGCAGTTCGTGTTAGAAGAACACAATGTAAGTTCCACAGACATGCCCAAGCAGAGTTGGCTACTCCATTTATGGCATTCAATTTAGCACTGATAGGGTTTAAAATCAGTGACCCATTTAATGTCTGTATAATGACTGGAGACACATTGAGCATTATTTCAAATCAGACTGTTGATATTGTGGCTTACACAATATTAGGTCAGTTTAATCAGCAAGTTAATCCAATCAAATTTCTATTTCCATTAACAGGCAGGCACTTGAGTTGCTGCAGGCCATAACATAATCCTGTACTTTATCTTTGTTTCCCTATCTCCATTTCTCTCTCTCTCTCACTCTCACACACACACACACACACACACACACACACACACACACACACACACACAGAGTACCAGTGTATTCAAGGCTTGTTTAGGCCCGAAACGTCAAGTTTTCCTGCTCCTATGATGCTGCTTGACCTGCTGTGTTCATCCAGCCCCATGCTCGTTATCTCGGATTCTCCAGCATCTGCAGTACCTTTTATCTCTCCCCATTTACTGCTGCTTGTTTGGAATTAAAACAACAGTAAGGAAGTAAGCAATTCCAAGAACACAGTCCAAATCACGGATGCCAGTCGCAATGAAATAAAAACTAACCTCTCGTGCAGCACATTAGTACAGGCAGCGGAGAGAAACTGTCTGCTCTGGTGTCACAGCTGTCTGCCCTCCTCCTTTAAATTCAAGGCATGCCCATGACTGATATCCACACACGGTCAGCAACACCTTAACCAAACCATGCAAAACCTCCCTTCTAAATCTGAAGCAGCCAGCCAGACTCTTGGATCTTTTATGCGGGTCACCCATTCAGATATCCTGATGTAAATAAGCAGACAAGAGGGCTGGATAGACATTAGGTTTAGAAACAAAGAAGATAGGAGCAGGAATAGACAAATTGGCTTTTTCAAGCCTGCTCTGCCATTCATTATGATCATGGCTGATCATCCAATTCAATTGCCTGTTTCTCCTTTACCCCCAAATCCTTTGACTCCTTCAGCCTCAAGTGCTGTATCCAACTTCTTTTAAACATAAAATATTTTGGCCTTGCCTGTTTTCTCTGGCAGCAAACTCCACAGGCTCACCATTCATTGGGTGAAGAAATTTGTCCTCATCTTGATCCTAAATGGTTTGCCCCATATCCTTAGACAATGAGCCCATGGTTATGGACTCTCTGAACATCGCGAACATCCTTCCCGCACCTACCTATCTTGTCATCTTGGAATTTATAGGTTTCTATGAGATGTCCCCTCGTTCTTCTGAACTCCAGTGAATATAATCCTCATACATCAGTCCTGTCATTCCAGGAATCAGTCAGGTAAATCTTCACTGCACTTACTCTGGAGCAAGAATAGCCTTCACCAGATAAGGAGACTGAAGTGCAACACAATATTCCAAGGTGTGATCCCACCAAGATCCAGTACAATTGCAGCAAGACATCCCCGCACAAGCTGCCTACTTTTAGACCCAAAGTAAAAGCTTCTATTGTGCGCAGGTCATGTGATTCATACATCAAAGTTTGGATACCACTTCAATACCAGCTGTTCATGGGTCACTGTACAGATTTGGACAATGCCTTCTACGCTGTCCCACCCCATTTCTCTGTGAAAAAATCAAATTGAATGAGTAGGAAAACATCCAGGATCTCTTTATAAATTGTGGCGCACCACAAACACGTGGTCCTAATCATAATCCACTGTTACAGCTATGTCTGCAATAAGTTTTACTCCTAGATTTAAATGGGCTTTCACATCATGGAGATGGCGAGAAGGAAAATAATGAGGCAAGTTGGCCCTGGAGAGATTCTCACCCACTCCTCGCCACCTGACCTCTCAGGTGACCTTCTCGAACCCCCAGCAATTACATGGTCAATGAATGGGCACGGAAGAGCTTCAGCACACTAGCTTGTTGATCACCAGCCTTTCTGGCTTGCAGGAAAGGTGGCTAGTTCCTTGACTGGGAAACCACAGTGACCGGCCAGATTACGTCGAGGTTGGTGGAGGATGAAGTTGGTGAGAACCCAATCAGGAGGCGAGTGGTGAAACAGGGCAAGAGGGGCAGCCTCTAAAAGCCATAGCTCTGTCCTTGCATCTGACTTCCTTACGTCCCTATTCCCACAACCCCCATCCACAAGAAGGAGTATAAAACTATAAAAGCTCCAGAAGAGAGCTCTCCACTGGCAAGAGACAGAATCTGCCAGACTCTGTCAGCAGTTTCTAATGAGACTGCTCGAAACCCATGATTCTCACCCACACTCTTCCACCAGCTCTGAACAAGTTGACTTGACCTCCAGTTGTTCAGGCCCATACAATGGCATGTTACTCATCACCCAACATGCTCAAAACCAGAAATTCATGCCCATAGTTAATGAGGTTTTCTAATAAACAAGCCTTATTTTTAAAAAAACCTGGTTAAAACCACACAAGGTCATCTAATACTGACTCTATGCTCAATGATTTCGTAATCTCCCCAGTCTAACCAGAAAAATTTACCATGTCTCATTCTCTCTGTCTCTGGACTAATCTCACTAATTGTACTATCTCCAGAGAAAGCATTTGAATGGATGGAGAGCTACAAGAGCACAGCATCAATTCTAAGACCCTGTGAATACAGTCAATTGTTGGGAGATTAGAATTGATAGACTGACAATTATGTATAAACCTCTGGTTCTTTGTTCAAGTGAACACAGTCCCTATGGGTGAATGTATGAGTGTGAATGTTTAGACACTTGTTGAGGACAGAGGATCAAAGCACATCCTATTGTCAACTTGATACCCACACATGAAGCGAAGGAACACAAAACATCTCATTTTTGTTTTCAAATTTCTCCATGGTCTCGCTCCTCAATATACCTATACCTTCCTCAACCTTTATAACCCTCGTTGTGCTCCCTCAGTTTTGGCCTCGAGTATCCACAATTTTAATCACTCCACTGTCGGAGACTCTGCCTTCAGCTTTCTTTCCACTAAGCTCCAGAATTCTCTTTCACAACATTTCCACTTCTCACTTCCTACAACACATCCCTTAAAACCTCTTAAACCAAGCTGCTGGGCATCTACTATCTCTTTACACATACTGGTGTTAGATTCTGCTTTACAATATCCCTGTGAAGTTCCTTGAAATGTCTTCCTACATTAAAGGTGCTATTTGAATGCAAGCTGTTGTCACCAAAATTACACTATTTCCAAATGTAACATTTCTTGTAGGACATGTGGAGAAGGGAGGGCAAGGGAATAGTTTTTCAAACATAAAAACATTTTTAAATGAGCTGTAAATGAATTTTCTGCTACTCTGCAGACAGTGGAACATAATCTTCAACAAAAAAAGTTAACACCACCCTGTGGGGGAGAGCAAAATGAAACTGTTGACCAATTGCAGGTATTCAGAAATGAAAATGATCACTGCAAACATTAAATGAGGCATTTTAAACATCATTGTTTTGACATTAAACTGCTCCTTTCCTAGCCAACAGCAGGGAGGCTTGAAAAGACAATTTTAATTGCTGTTAATTTACATATATGCAAAATAAATTAGATATGTGTCAGGATTTATGCTGCATACATGTCATAAGACAAGTCATGCTAATGGATACATGTTATTAAACCTTTTATGCTGACATTGCTCATGTTTGTGATATTGAACCTAAATCACAGATGTAAAGGGAAGGAGTTTATACTAGGCTTGATTCTGATCATCTGTTTTGGGCGTTTGTTAAACACAACAGGATTTAGAAGTGGTCTGAATTTGGCAAGAGCACAAGAAGTAAGAGAAGGAATAGACCATGCAGCCTATTATGTCTGCGCCACCATTCAGTATGACTGTAATTGATTTTGGGTTTCAGCCCAGTATTCCTGCTCATTCCCCATATGCTTTCCATTGAGATCAAAAATATCTGTCTACACCAACCATAAATGCAATTGTCGTCATATTTGACAATGACTGAATGGAGTCTCTGGGTTTCCCACACATAAAGAGTTTACTCCTTATCAGGATCATTCAGACCTTCTTCACAAGATGGAAGGGAATAAGGCAAGACTCTAGATCTGGTCCAGTTCTGATCCATCCCGCAGGCTCCTCATCTGTTTTCCTTTCCCAGAATCATCACCAACTTGAAACTGATACTTATCACCCTGTTCATCAGCAGGTCTGCAAGATTAGCTGTGGGTGGCACTCTCATCTCTGAGCCTGCAAGCCTCTGACATCCTCTAGAATAGGATCTCAAGAAACTAGGGATCAAAATCCTAGTTAGGGGTTGGTCTGCTGAACATAGCATCTAAAGGATGAGATCTCCTTGAGGGAAGGAAACCAAAGGTCAATTTACCAGCAGGAAAGTGATAGAATCCATTATTAAGAAAGTCTCAACTGTGCACTTAGCAAAGTAGAGTATAATTGGAACAAGTCAATGTGGTCTTATAAAACAGATATCCTATTTGGCAAATTTATTTGGGTTTTTTTGGGGATACAATCATAGAAACACAGGTAATCAGGTGGTATATCATCATACTTTCAGTCTGAGGGTTGAGTGTTCAACACCTGTCTGCGTGCTATTGAGGGATTTTCTGACACAATGATAGTGTCCCCACCTCTAGCCCAAAGTTCTGACTTCAAGTCCCGCCTGCTCCAGAGGTGCATTATTACATGTTTGAATAGGTTGATTCAAAACTACCTGCAACTAGGAGCATAGATAAAGTAAAACCAGTAGTTGGATTTCCAAAGGTAATCAATAAGGTCTCATGTGAAAAGTTAATATAAAAGACAAAGGTTCATGGAGTTGGGGGTGAAAAATTAGCAAGGATAATGGATTAATAAACAGAAAGTAGACAGGAGATATAAGTGGGGTATTCTCAAGATGGCAGAGTGTGATTAGTAGATGGCCTCAGCTATTTACAATCTATAATAATCACTTAAAGACACAAAGAGTAATCAATCTTCATTTGCTGACAAAACAAAGTTAGAATATAAGCTATGAGGATATCACAAGGAGGTTGCAGAGATACAGGCAGATTAAGTGAGTTGACAACAAGGTGGCAAATGGATTATAATGAAGAGGGGTAGAATATCAGAGTGACACCTTATTAAAAAATCTTTGATTTCCTTTCACCAGTGCACTACATCACCCACTTCAATGGGAGACCCAATGAATGGAGTGAAACATGAATGAAAAGCAGGAGGAAAATTGGGCAGCATTAATCAATTAAACAGCTGACTCGAAACTTTAACTCTGCTTTCTCTCGACAATTGCTGAGATTCTCCCACAGCTTCTGTTTTCGCTTCAGACTTCCAGCATCCGCAGTTCGTTGTTTTAAACATGCTTGATCCCCTCAAGCACCCACACCTGCTCTCAGCCTGGCACCAATCCCAATTTCTGCTCTTCCTGCTTGAGATCTGCTCTACATGTCCCCCTTTACAGACCAATAATCTCAGGCCCTTGAACTCAATTGTAATTTGCCTTCCATTCCACCCACAGGTACATTGAAGGAAATGGGGAGGCCATGGGAAAATGGAGTTAGCTGAATGGCAGAATAGGCTCGGTGTTGCTACCAATATTTCTGTGAGTGCTTTTTCTTCAATTTCTTTGTTTTCTTCCTCATTTGAGTGTAATGCTGTGCTGAATGTTAGGGTTTACTTAGGCTTCTCAGTAGCAAAGACTCGAAAAGTCACCATATTTATGGGTGCTTATTCATTCCACGCAATATTACACTTAGCTGAGCTCCAGTAGTGCTGTCTGAAGCAAAATTAGCGGATGCGCAATGACTTTTTCTACAGACTGGTGACATCCAGCGGGATAATTAGAAATCAGAGCAAGGATAACAATGGAATTCTTGTTGATGGCACGGTGCTTGACACGAGATACAGCATGAAGTTGACAATAAGCTTATAAAACAATTCCTCCATTTTTGCTTCTCGCAATCACTAAAAATGCCTGAAGGGGCAATGGATATGAATTCCTGCTGCCACGCAGCTTTCATAACCTCAGATCGAGCGCAGTTAATCCATACAACTTGAGAGTAATGTTGTAGTAAGTACTGCAGATCCTAAACATTTAAGCCCTTCCCAATACACAAATCTCACTGCCTAGTCACTGAAGCAGCAATTGATTGATCTCTGAAAGTTTAACACCCACCCCAACCCCTCCTCACTGATTATTCCTCCAGATGTGCAACCCTATCCTTCTGCACAACTCCTCTGAACTCCTTTGTATTCCTCGAGCTATGGTCTTGCCATTGATGACGTTGTGCATCCAGCCATCTTCATCCAACACTTAAGGATTTCCTCTCCAAATACTTTAACCTCTTCCATACCCCTAGACTCCTTTAAGATCATCCTTAGAACTCACCTCTGTCCCAACCCATCTCCTCAATCTCTCCTCTTTGGGTCACCATCCTCGGAATATCTTCCAAGATTGCAACCATTCCTGTATTAAAGTAAATTGGTATGTCTGGTTGATGTTACAAAATAGATACTCTGTCAACAAAAAAAAAGCTGATGCACAGGAAGATCATCTGAAAAGGAGTTGCTAAAATGACCAAGAGAGTCAGTGTCCAAAGCCAGAGTCCCTTTGCAATTCAGTTGGGGGGCTATCAATCTGCTGGTGGGCACAGTGTTTCATTGACAGCGGGTGAATGCCACTGCCAGACCAATGGTTATCAATATCTTGCATTTATACACTGTCTTTGAACTTGTAAAACATCCCAAGGTATGTCACGGCGACATCATCAAACAAAACTTAAACTGAGGTGCTGAAGAGATATTGGGAATTGTGATAAAAAGCCTGGCCACGGAGTTGGGTTTTAAGGAGCTCCATTGGAAAACAAATATATTCCATTCAGATTTTGAATTTTTGTGGTGAGACACGTGAAAAATTGGATCAAACTCCTGTGTAGAACAACGAGGACACCTGTATATTCAAACTTGAGTTTGAAATCATTGGAAATTCTGACCTTCAGAACTGCCACTTGCTAAGAGTTTCTTTCATGCCTGAATCTGATACAGCTTTTTTCTTAATGTAGCCAAATTTGTTTCAGTTAAAGGTTCGTGAAGTTTTCCAGCTTTGAAGTTTCATTCAGCATGCTGGTCCCATACCTTCTCTCGGAAAGTTTTATCCACTTATTCTTATTCTCTTCCCCTTTCCCTATGCTATTTTAAATGTTTATTTTTCAAATATTTATCCATTCCAAAAGCAAAGATATATTCGATCACTGTTTGCAGAAAGCCATTGCTTGTTTTAATAATTCCCTGCAGAAAATAAATATCAGCTAAAGCTCTTCATCCATTTTATGAAGGCATTAAACTGACAGACCACCTCATTGATAAATGGAAGTCCCTCTTTCTTGACTTAACACTCCTCATTGTTTTGAAGACACTGTCAGGTATTTTCTTAATTTTTGTTGTTCTGATTTTGAGAAAATGAGGCTAAATTTCTCTGATTCTGTCCTTTCCTACCTTTCCTTTTACTTTTGTGTGTTTCTTGCCCACATTTGTCGAAGCATATACTGTTTTAGATCAAGGTGCGTAATTGAGTAAATCTTGCATTACTTTGCAGAGCCCCTCTGACTTCTGACTTCTGCCTTCCTGTTATAGGGGATGGTGGGTGCATGAAGGTACGTTTAATGATTTGAGTGAGTTGCTTGTTGGATTCTTTCTGTTATATTCAGGAGTATTTTGGGCATTCTGCATATACACGTTTTTTGTAGTAAGATACACAATCAAAACCAAGGGAGTACAATGGCTCTGGAGTTAGCACTACTGCCTCACAGCACCAGGAACCCGGATTCTATTCCACCCTTTGGCAACTGTATGTGTGGGGTTTGCACATTCTCCCCATGTCTGTGTGGGTTTCCTCCGGGTGCTCTGCTTTCCTCCAAAGATGTGCAGGTTAGGTGGATTGACCATGCTAACTTGCCCATAGTGTCCAGGGATGTGCAGGCTAGGTGGGTTAGCCATGGGAAATGCAGAAATAAGATAGGGGAGGGGGGTTTGCTGCGTCTGTGTGGGATGCTCTTCAGAGGGTCAGCATGCACTTGATCGGCCAATTGGCCTGCTTCCACACTATTGGGATTCTACAATTTCTTCTGCATGACCGTACCATCCTTCCTGTGTAGTTTGGTCCTTTACTGTCCTATAAGGGGCTAATTTTTAACACCAGGGTGCATTTCATGAAAACCAGAAAACCTGTATTAAGGTACCTAAGTGTATATTTTTCACGTGCAAGTTGAGATGCTAAGTTAGAAAAAAATGGAAACCTTATAAAACACTTGAACATATCGGCAAAACCCCAGTTCCGATTCGCACATATAAAATGGGTGTCTCTGGCTAGGACAACATCTACTGCCCATCTAAATGCCCAGAAAACTGTTAGTAGTCAAACACATTGCTGCAATTCTGGAGTCACCGGTAAGCCAGATGAGGAAAGGACATCTGCCATCCTTAACGATTAGGTAAATAGGTTGGGTTTTTACAAGCATTAACAGCGGTTCCACGGTCACCATTAGGCCATACTTTTATTCAATTATAATCATAAACAAAGAATGACTTGCAGTGTCATCACTTCCCAACCCTGCACCATTGTCTCCAGTGTTCCCTAGGGATCTATCCTACAAAAGGATCTCTCCTGCAAAAGGCTTCCTGGCGCATCATCTGAAAGCACACTGTGTGTATTCAGAAATATGCTGATAGCAACCAGCTCTGCCTTACTATCCACCTCTGTCAAGTCCTCCACTCTGAGTGAAGTATCAGATTGTACGTCTGACAAGCAGAAATTTCATTCAAACTCCGTAATTAGCTCCATCCCACTCCCAGGCAATATTCAGTTACTAAACCAGTCTTTTTTTTCATTTATACATGTGATGTGTACTGGCTGGGCCAGTAGTTGTTACACATCCCTAATTACCTCTTGATCTGATTGGCTTGCATTTCAGAGGACAGTTAATAGACAACCACATGCTATGTGTCTGGAGTCACACGTAGGCCAGACCAGGTAAGAGCAGCAGCTTTCACTCCCTGGAGGGGCATCAGTGAACCAGACTGTTTGTTTCTTTTAAAAAACAGAAAAAAACAAGTGGTTACATGGTCACTATTACATGATTTTAATTTAATTCAAATTTTACTATTTGCCATGGTGGGATTTGAACCCAGACCCCAGGGCATGGGATTACTATTTGAGTAACGTTAATTTTTCACCACCACCTCCCTGTTTGACTTCTTGGGCACCTTTAATTTTTAATCATGCTAACTTTGGGTGGTGTTGCTTTCAGCTGCTTGGCTCCTAAACTCTGGAAATCCCTTTCTGAACCTCTCATCCTTCAACGTCTGTTCTTATAAATTACTTCTTTATCTCACTTTTTGATCACCTGTTCTAATGTCTCTTTGAGAGTCCCAGCATCAAATCTTTTTGATTCCATTCTTTGAGATAGCTTGCTACATTAAAGATGTCTTAAGTTGCTGCTGTTATAACCTCTCAGAGCAAGATTACAAAAAAAAAGTTCAGCTGGTAAGTTCACATTTTTTAAAAGCTGGAAATAAAAAAATCTATGAGGGAACCTCTTGCCCGTACTAGTTTGTACCTATGTGAGACTTCAGAGCCACATCATTTGATTGACCCTTAACTGCCCCCTGAAGTGACCCATACACTCACTGCGTCTTACCAAATCTGTTTAAGAAAGACCACGGCCACTCAACATAAGAACCTTTCCACCTCCACCCACATCCCCAGAATGAATAACAAAATAAGTTAAACTATCGAAGGATCTTCCTGGAATTTTGTTTTTTATTCATTCATGGGATAAGGGTGTGACTAGCTAGGCCAGAATTCATTGCCCATCCTTAATTACCCAGAGGGCAGTTAAGAGTCAACTACACTGTTGTGGAATCAAATGTAGGCCAGACCAAGTAAGGATGGAAGTTTCCTTTCTTTCCTGACAAGGTCTTTTTTCTCCCCGACAGTCAACAATGGTCATCATTGTCATCTTAATTCCAGGTTATTTTTTAATTTAAATTCCACCATCTGCCATGGCAGGATTCAAACCCAAGTTGCCAGAATATTTCCTGGGTCTCTGGACTACCAGTCCGGCAATCATATCACGAGGCCACCAACTCCCCTGCATTGCGGATAACATTTTTCTTACTTAAAGGGAAGGGAGTTCTCTGAGTGGGCCAGCATTTATTGTCCATTCCCATTTGCTGTTGAGGTGGTGGTGATGATCTGCCTTTTGAACCACTGCAGTCCATGTGGTGCAGATATATGGATACATGGTGCAGCTCGGGGGAGAATCTAGGATTTTGAGGTAATGACAGAGAAGGGCCAGTGAAACATTTCCAAATCAGGATGGTATATGGCTGCCATTTCCTAGCCTCTGACCTGCTCTAGAAACATAGTATTTATATGATTAGCACAGGTCAGTTTCTGGTCAACGGTAGCCCCAAGGATGTTGTAGTGGAGAATTCAGTGATGGCAATACCATTGAATGTAAAGGGGCAATGGTTAGATTCTCCCATACTGGTCATTGCCTGGCACTGGAGTAGTGCAAATGTTACTTGCCGCTCCTCAGCCAAAACCTGGATATTGTCTGCATTTGGACTTGGACTGTTTCATTATCTGAGAAATCACCAAGGATTTTAAAGTGATTTTTTTTCGTATATGTAATTTGGACTATGGTCCTTAAAAGAATCAAGGATCACCTTGAAATACATTACTTTCAATTGAATTATCATGCAGTATTCTCACATCAATCTATTCAGGGAACTGTTAAAAAATGTATTCACATTCAAATTGGTCTCCAGTAATTTTTTGAAAAAACTTTTCTCTATGAAAATTGCTGCAATTTAATGGATCAGAATGTTGGGGGTAATGATACACTGATCATCCATCAGAGAAAGGAGTTACTAATTATTTGTTTCCATTGCTAAGGCACACAAAAATGCTGGCAATCATTATGGTCTTTGATGCAGGTCTTAATTAACTTTCCGTTACCTGGGCAACAACATCATGATGTAACAGTTGCCTTGACATAAACATTTCCTACAGCTTTCTGCCTCCCTTTTATATTGTTTCGAAAGAAACACTTCTCTAACAGAAGCACACAGCGCATGCAAATTACTGCATATTTAATCTCTTGAAGATGTTCCAAGCCTTGACAGAATCATTGCCCTACCACATTCTGACAGCCTATCTCAAACAAAAGCCCATACAGGGAATTGCAAGCACACATGCATGGATGGGTATTAGCAGATTCCATATCCCTGTCAATCCCAGCCTGACCTGGAAGGAATTTTCCATGACTCATCATTTAAAATTCCTCCTTACACTTTTGGACAACAATGTATGCCTTGTGTGAGACATACTGTTCTGAGTTTCAGAGGCTATTAACCTTTCAGATTTCACCGGGGACATGGTGCTGTGGTGGTAATATCATCAGACTATCAGGATCCAGAAGCCTAGGTTCATACCTCTGGGACACACATTCAAATCCCATCAAAACATCTGATTGAATTTGAATTAAAATAATTAATTGGGAAAAGAAATCTGGATTTGAAAGCTAGGCTCAATAATGATAGAAACCCAATTGTTGGGTTTCTAAGGAAGGGAAATTCTGCCGTCCTTACTTGGTCTGGCTTACACGTGTCTCCTGACCCACAGCAACATGGTACAGATAGGATTAATGGTAGGTGTCTTTTCCCTCGAATGGGAGATTTCAAGACTAGAGGGCATATTTTTATGGTGAGAGGAGAGAGATTTAAAAAAGAAATTAGGGGCAAATTTTTTACTTAGAGTGTGGTTCGTGTGCAGAGTGAACTTCCCAAGGAAGTGGTGGGTGTGGGCACAGTTACAATGTTCAAAAGACTTTTGAACAAGTACATGAACAGGAAAGGTTTGGTGGGATATGGGCCAGGAGCAGGCAGGTGCGACTAGTTTAGTTTGGGATTATGTTCAGCATGGGCTGGTTGGACCGAAGGGTCTGCTTCCATGCTGTTTGACACTATGTCTCTCAGCTGCCTTTCGAAATGCATGTTTAAGGTGAATTAGATTGACCTCGCCAGTGATGCCCAGATCCAATGAAAGAATTAAAATGTCCCACAGAGAAGCACATGAGAACAAAGAAGTAAGAGCAAAAATACACCATAAGCTTACTCTGTCTTCCAGTACAATCACTTCTGATATTTGCCTTCAACTCTATATTCCTGCCTCCAGTCTATATTTCCAAGAAGCTAAAAATCTCAATCTCCAATGATAGAGGATCCATAACCCTCTGGGATAGAGAATTCCAAAGGTTCAAAATCCACAGAGTGAAGACATCTTACCTCATCTCAACCCTAAACAGTTGGCCTTTTATCCGAGCTGCAGTCCCACGTCCAAGGCTCCTCAATCAGAGCAAATAACCTTTTTGTGACTCCACTATCAAGCTGATCAAAATCTTCTACATTTGTTTGAGATGACTTCTCCTCCTTCTAAACTCCGAAGAGTATAGGCCCAATTTACTGAGCCGAACATCATTAGACTACTATCTCCTTCCAGGAACCACCTGGTGAATTTTTGCTGAACCACTCCACTGTAAGTATATCTCCCTCCTGACAAGTAACTGATGGGTTGTTAATTTCACAAGTTGGATGAAGATATCATCCTTGAGGAACACCTATCCATCTTTCTAATTTGGTGCTCACATTCAACCGTGTCTAACAGCGTTGTATCCTCGATACTACATTATTGGCCTGGATTACTGCTTCTGATCCCATTCTGAGACTGGAATCCACAGTCCCCTGACCCAGGAGAAACTGTTACAAACTGAGCTAAGGATGCACTACCCTCTAATATAAATCAACTTCACAAGGAAGATTTAATTTAATTGATGTTAATTATAATTTGTTTGTCTCCACATCTGTGCCTATAATGTAGCTGTACCACAAGTCTATGATCAAAATGCGAAACCTGTTAACTTATTCCCATTTGTTATTCCAATCAAAATAGTTCCCTCTCAGAGTACTTGTTTCCTTTTGAAAGCATCTCAGCCATTTGTCTTAAATCGCTTCTTGTGGTAACGAGTGTCACATTCTAACCAACTCTGAGAAAAGATATTTCTCTTTCTCACACTGTTGGATTTATGATGAACTAGCTTGTAATTATGGCCCATTGGACTTTCTCACAAGAGGAAATATTTCCCTCAATGTTCACCTTACCTGACTTTTTCATCATATTAAACACATTGATCAAGTCTTCCAGTTCAAAAGAAAAAAAGCCCCAACCTGTTCAATTTTTCCTCTTGTATTTTTTTTTCAAGAAAACATTTTGGGAAGATCTTCAGTCAATTTTGAAACAATCTGAAAAGTGGAGCAGGGGAGTAGCAAAAATTAGATTGGATGCTGGGCTAGGAGTGTAACACAGAAAGGATCTTTGTAGGGCTGAATGGCCTTTTCACAGCCTTTGTCAGCAAAGGTGCAGCATGTTGACTCAGTGGTTAGATTGTTACCTCACAGTGCTGGGGATCCAGGTTCAATTCCACCCTTGGGTCTGTGTGTAGTTTGCACATTCTCTGGGTGCTCTGGTTTCCTCCCACAATCCAAATATGTGCAGGTTGGGTGGACTGGCCATGGGAAATTGTGTATAATATTCAGGGATGTGCAGGCTAGGTGGATTAACCATGGGAAATACAGGGTTGGGGCTGGGTCTGGGTGGGGTGCTCTTTAGAGGGTCGGTATGGGCTGAATGGCCTGTTTCCACACTGTAGGGATTCTATGAATTAAATTGCTCCTAGAAGCTATTTTTTAAAGTCTTTCTCAAAAAGAACTCAGTGTTGGAAGATTTGTGAGCAGCATCTTGACACCAACCCCTTCCCCTACCTCTCACTTTCCCTGGAATCTAACTGCAGAAAATTCACTTTAGCAAATGGACAAAGACCTAGGATGATTAATATGAGCTCATTCAAAGCTCTGCTGCTAATTTGCAGCCAATCTCAGATGCCCATCACCTGCCTCCTCCTCCAGACTCACTGATGGTGGTTCATATGTGGAATGAACTACCAGACGAAGTGGTAGATGCAGATACAGTTACAACATTTAAAAGACATTTGGACATATACATGTATAGGAAAGGTTCTGAGGGATACGGGCCAAACAAAGACAAACCGGGCTCGTTTAATTCTGGAGACTTGGTCGGCATGGATGAGTTGGACCAAAGGGTCTGTTTTCGTGCCATATGACTCTATGACTCTATGTATCATTGACTCACAGTCTGAAACACTTTGATTACAAAACTGTGATTCCCTTTACAAATTCCCACATGGCTTTGCCCCTCCTGATCTCTCCAGCTGCTTCCCATTTCATCACCCTCTGAGATCTCTGCACTTATTAAATTTTGGTTCTTCCCCATCTCAGATTTTATTCACCCTGTTCAAGCCCTGGGTTCTGGAATTTCCTCTTTAACTCTCTCTAACGTCCTTCTACAAGATTCCCATTGAGCAAAGTTTTGTTCTAATATCTTCCCACATCTAGTTTAGTGCAAAATGATGTTCTTCTGAAGGTCTTCTTGACATTTTGCAACGTGAAAGATGCTTTATAATTGGAAATTTCTTGTGAAATAATAAGCGGATTTTCAATATACAAAGCTGTGAAGGCATCAGAAAGGTCAAGTTGCAAAGGTTGTTAAATAGCATTTGTAAGTATTTGAGTACAAAATCCAGAAAGTCATATTAAACCTTTTAAAAAGACCTCCTTAAGTTGGAATGGTGTGCCCACTTCTGGATGCCACATTTTAGGAAGCTCAGAGGAGACATATTAGAATGATAACTGGGGAGGTCAGTAATGTCAAGAGACTGAAAAAGCTGGGATTGCACTCCATTGGGCAGTGATGGGCAATTAATGTTGATGTAACCAGCAATGCCCACATTCTGTGAATGAACAAAGAAAAGAGCATTACAGAAGGACCTGATGGAGTAAATTTGAAGAACCTGCTTTCAACTGGCAGAAGTGTCAGTCACCAGAGAAAACAAGTTTAGCAGAACTGGCAAAAGAACCAGCAG
>JAHRHZ010000043.1:7657339-7672334 GCA_024137785.1 Ginglymostoma cirratum | reverse complement strand
CAGATTCTCCAGCATCGGCAGTTCCTACTATCTCTGAAACACAGCAAATTATAATCTCTTTCCCTGGACACCTCTTAAAATTATATCTTTATTGCCTGTCTTCATTTTTCCAAGCTATACGAGGCTACAACATCTGCATTCCCTGGTCCACTGGCACTACTGCCAAGGAAGATTGGAAAATCTTAACCAGAGCCTCCGCAATTGTCACTGTTCCTTCACTCAACAGTCCCACCTGCATTGGGTGGTCTTTTGAGGACTACAATCTTCTGTATGTTGCTGAAGTCAAAGCTATTCATCTTGCAATCATCAGAACAAAGATATAAGAGATAGACTTGGAAAAGGGAACACCAATTTATACATCATAATAGGAGGGTGTTGATTACTGGGCCATTGTTGGCATGGAGGTGCAGCAAGAACAGTTAACTGTTAGTCTTAGTTCTCAGACCAGGCAGGTAGATTCTGATTGGTCAGGATGTTAGCAATGGGAATTCAGCAGAGATTGGTTGCATTCATAATCACTTCTTTCCCCAATGAAATATGTGTAATATGTGTATAAATTCCTTTTGCCTGCATAAAACAGGTCCTGTGTGTTAATATAAGTGGCTTCTAGCACACCCAGTATCACACTGACGGCCCTGACTGATCACCTTAAATCGACTTCCAGTGTAATTCATACCACAGTCCTGATTATTTAATAAATGTTGTCCAATTGCAGAATTACATCAATTGGACATTAGTGTTCTGAGGCTTGAAAGCATGAGTGAGTTGAGTATGATTGCTGTGCTGCCGGCTGCAAATGGTCCAAGAGATCTGTTGTCAAACAGTTTTTAAGTACCTCTCCTTTATTTATTTTGATCAAATCCAATACCTTTACTTCCCCTCCTTTACTGTGACTTTGCCGGCATCCTCTTCTTTTGTGAGACAGATGCCAAGCATTCATTGAGTGCATCAGATAGACCCTCTCTTCCACCAGATAATTTCCTTTCAGGTCCCTAATAGATTCTACTCTTCCTTCTCTGGTTGTATCATTACAAGATACTTCTATGATGCCCTCTAATCTACTATCATACTATCTTTTTACTCTGATTCCTTTTTCAGTTCTCCTCTGCGCTTTCCAAATTTACAGTGCACAATACCTTCCACATATCAGATTAAACAAAGTCTAACACCATATCCAAGGAGAACCATGCCATCAAAAATGTCAAATTATGAAATATGGTTAAACTTCACTCTATATGAGGTTTCAGATCCAGGGAAATATTCAGTGAACCCAAGAGTCTCAGTGAGCCAACCCATCCATTATGAAGGGTCTGTGATGTATTGAAAAATCAATTCAATATTTATATTTTCCTGCAAAGGGTATTGCAGCTGAATTGATGTAGGTGAACTGCTGCAATCAATATTTCACATTAGTGTGAGCTTATATTGTTTCTGGAGTAACAACCACATGGTAAACTGCCCAAACCTCAAACACAAAATGCATTCTCCACTGAGTGAGGGCTTTCTACCCCTCCGTTCTCTTTTGAGGGCAACAAACTTTAATTGGGGTACAATGCGCAGATACAGGTAATGTTGTAGTGCCTCTCCCAAATGGCTGATCTCTGCAGTAGGCAGGGCTACTAGGGCTAGAAATCTGTCTCTGATAAAGGGGTAACACAGTGTCAGCTGAGCCATCCAATTACATACAGTCACCAGAATTTAAACTTCTGACTTTCATGGAGTTAAATATTAGACAATTCATAGAATGAGTGACCAATTGTCTAAGTCCTGTTTTACACGACTCCTAACCTGAATGTTTAACCCTCATTTAGCAACACGAGTCACCAGGAATTACTGATGAAATTCCTTGACAATGTTTTGCATAAGCAGGACAGAATAATTACTGGGGCATTGCAAAACAGAATAATTCCGCATTTGCTCTTCCATTTTCTTTCAAAGCTTTTAGTTATCAGCTCTGAAGATATCGACAGTGTGCATGTTTAAAAAGGCTGTTTGACATCCAGCTAGATGCTAGAGAATGTGGTGTCTTTCCATTCAACATGTGAAGGCAGAATATCATAAGGATGAATGGTTAATAATGGGAGTATGGGTAATGAGGAGGTGCACAGTTGGCTCTGAAGATTTGCACCCCAGAGATGGAAACTCTTCTAGGAATTAACTTAAAAGCTAGTGATCCTGCACCCTTCCTCAGACCTCCTACACAAGGAAAATGGTGGTGTAGTGACAATATCGCTGAACTAGTCAAGAGGGCAAGGCTCATGTTCAAGATAGATGGGGTTCAAATCCCACACTGACAGCAGACAGAATTTAAATTCAGTTGTTAAATCTGGTGTTCACAGCTAGTCTCAGTAATTCCAATCATGAAACCATCATCATTTTTGAAATAAAAATGACTTCACTAATACCCGGAGCGGCACAGTGGTGCAGTAGTTAGCACTGCTGCCTCCCAACAGGGACCTGGGTTCGATTCCACCCTTGGGTGACTGTGTGGAGTTTGCATGTTTTCCTGGCATCTGTGTGGGCTTCTGCCAGGTGCTCCAATTTCATCCCACAGTCCAAAGACCTGCAGGTTAGGTGGATAGCATCCAGGAATGTGCGGGCTAGGTGGATTAGCCATGATTATCGAGGATTTACAAAGATAGGATGGAGAAGTTGCTCTGGGTGGGATGCTCTATGGAGGACCAGTACAGACTCAATGGGTCGAATGGCCTCTATCTGTACAGTAGGGATTCTTTGACTCCTTTAGAGAAGGAAATCAGCTACCCTTAATTGAAATGGCCCACATGTGACTTCAGACTATAGGAACGAAGGCCTGAAATAGCTGAGCAAGACACACAATTCAAGGGCAATCTTGTCTTGTGTCTTCTAGATGATGGAAAAACTTTGCGAAGTCAGGAGGTAAAGTATCCAACTTAACCAGTCCTGATGAAGGGTTCCGACCCGAAACGTTGACTGTCTTGCTCCTCTGATGCTGCCAGACCTGCTGTGTTCCTCCAGACTGTATTGACAACTTAATCTCTGCCCTGCTTTTGTAGCCATTATATTTGTGTGACTGGTCCACTTAAATTGCTGGTCAACTGTAGTCCATCTGGAGGAAAGGAGCAATCAACGTTTCAGGTATTATCCTTCTTCAGGGCTAGTTATGTTGGATACTTTTGACTGCTCCTTTCCTTCAGATGCTGCCTGGCTTGCGGTGTTCTTCCAGCCTCCTGTTTGTCCAGCTTGGATTCCAGCATCTGCAGTTTTCTTGTCTCTCCATCACTGGAGATTGCTATAGCCTGACAATTGTGAAGCATGAATGTTACTTGCCACTTTTCAGCCCAAGTCTGAATGTTGTCCAAAACCTAATGCTGGTGAAAAAGGACTGCTACGTTACCCAAGGAGAGCAAATATTTAGCATCAATTAACAGCAAACACCCCCACTTTTGAATGGATGGTGAAGACTGAAGATTGTTGAGTCCAGGACACAATCGTGAGGAACTCCTATAGCAAAGCCCACAGACTGAAAATGAATTTGTCTCCATCAAACATGGCTATCTTTCTTTGTGCTTGGTGTGATGCCTGTCAGGATGGAGTGTGCTCCCCAGTTCCCATTGATTTTCAATTTTTGACAGGGTTTCCTGATGCCAAGCCTGATCAAATGCTGCCTTGAGGTCAGGAGAAGTCACGCTCACTTCATGATTACTGTTGGGAAATTACTGAAGCATAGCAATGACTGGCTAACAGAGCATAGAATGAGGTTAAAATCCTTGGTGATACAATATCTAGCTATCTAGACCCAAATTGAACTGACAATACAGTGGAATTACATAAAAGTTATCTAAGTTATTCCGTGCTGATTCAATTTTTGTTCAATTCAATTCACCTGTAACCTTAAGAAAACAAACTCTCTCCAAACATAACCTGGAATATTTGGGCCTTTTTTAGTTGAGGCATTGTGTCAACATATATGGAGTAAGTGGCAAATTTATTAAACCCCTGCCCCACCCCATAAGTCACATGCACATAAAGTAAAGACGGGCTAAGAGGAGTGTACAATGTTGTAGATGGTAACCTGTAGTGTACCCTGTATCCCTGGGGATCATTCTCATCTGCTCCATCTGTTATTACAAAGGAAATATTTCCATAGTCACACTTCTAATTTGGTTGTAGTGATTGGAACAAGGTCAGCTAGGTGGACCTCATAGAATATGAGTTCCCTGATTGCGGCCGTTAACATATATAAACAGGAGTGTCAGAGGTTCTGCTCACTCTAGGACCCAGCTCTGAGTTAACTGGGTCAGTGTCATGTATTATACACGTGTAACTAAAGGATGATTTGGTGATGGCATACCGACCTTCTTGGACTTATTTTGGAGGTCATTCACAATTTTGTTGGGAGTTCCCAATTTTCTCTACTCCTTAGCCCAGCAACCATCACAACTCACCAATTCAGAGTGAGCACAGAACCTGGAACCTTCCCAGATAGACAAACCAAGGCTATATTTACATAGCAACTTGCACATCCTATTGCAAGGTACAACACAGCTAAAGAGACACTTTTCACATATTGGAAATCGTGGCAGCCCAGTGATCGCAAGGTGCCACAAACTGAATCGAGATAAACGGTCAGATGTTTTATTTTGTTTCTTTCATGGAATGTGGTGACCCTGGAAAAGTCAGCATTTATTGCCCATCTCAGACTATCACATCTGGGTGCCTAGCAAGGGCATTTCAGAGGTCAGTTAAGAATCAACAACATTGCTACAATTCTGAAATAATGAGATAATCTGCTCCATTGATGTGGGTTGAGAGATTAATGTTAGCCAGGGCAGCTGCCATGTTCTTCTTTGAACACTGCCGTTGGAGACTCAACACGAATCTCTGAGTGGATGGTGCCACAATTTAACATCTCATTTAATCAATGGCATGTCCAACGCCACAGAGCTGCAACGGAGTGTCAGCTGAGATTATGTGCTGAACTGAGCTAAGAGGGTCAACCAGCTGACACCCAAAACAGAGCCAAAGCTGACACCTAAATCTGTGCACCTCATGTTCCAGTGTCTGAACACTGGAGAAGATCTGCCTTGCCTATTTATTCCTTGAAAGCTCCTCCGTGCCCTGGTGAACGAAAGCACCATCCAGTTGAGGATAAAGCTATCCCGATCAAGTCTGAGTCTAATTTCTGGTGATAAGTAGCAAAATGGTGCCACTTCAAGCCTGCACCTAATATAATCTTTCACTACCGTCCTTGATATGTTTTATGTTTTCTCCAGCTTACACAATTTGCACACTGAATTGCATTTGCACATATCCGTAAATTCAAATCCAATCAGAATATTAAAACATTCTGTGTTGATGGAGCTGATGACTTGATTGACTAACTCCTTCAGCACAATGTTCCTTTGTGTGTTCCTAGTATCCAGCTTTAGTTAATGAGTAATCAGTGAGTGAATTCACAGCAGTCTAATTATTCATGCATCAGAACCTAGAAACACAATACATTTATTAAACTAACCCATCTGCTAGCCCAGCTATCCAGTCAAAGGTCTAGCTGCTGGGGTTAAAGCCCTCACCCATAATAATGCTAATTATCTTCAGTCTCTCCTGCTGTGATTATCTCACAATTCAATGCTATCCTCTCTGAAACAGATGTCATCATTTTTTCCACAGAGACGCAATCTCACCAGGACTCTGCAACAAAGACTAATCTTAGCTTCCCCTTTCTCTTCCCCAGGAAGGGGCTGTGAATCAAGGATTGCACGAACTGAAACAAACCGAGAATTTTCTTTCAGGGATGTGGGATGGAGCGAGAACTACAGAGAGAGTCTGTGAAAATACTGCTTCTCATTAATCGATGTAGTGCAAACATAGCTGTGCTTGAAAGAGGAGGAAGCAAGGTAACATAGTCCTGTTCTACATATGTTTCATTTGCTGTCAACGCTTCGAACAAATTTCTCTGGCGTGATTTTCACTGTTCTGTGAAGATTACTGACCCATGAACCATCCCATGTCGGTCCCCAAATTCTAACTTGTTCAATTTTCATATTTTGGTGCAAATCATTCTTCAGCCAAGCTTGAATTTGGAAAACTACAGCATATAATTCAGCCTCTAATCCTCACACAATGTCTCACACACTTTTTTTTTAAGAAATCTGTTCACGTCTGAGGAGTTTTTACAGTTGATGATATTAAATTTAATGCTAACCCTTCTTGCCAGCCCTCATTCCTTTTTAATTGCTTTTTCCTTCTCGATTTTTCTCTTCCCCGAGATGAACTGAGGCTTGCCAACGTGCTGCTCTCTTACGCCTCACCCAAGTAACTCATTTTTCATCTGTGCCTAAACAACAAATGGGGGCTATTTAACAATGGGGAGAAGCAGCCATGTGGTCTGCCCGAAATCCATGCAAGCATGCATTCCTGTGGGGTTGCTGGGCAGCAATCTGAAGTCTGATAACAGTCTAGGGAGCCTCACTGATTTTGCTACATCAATTTGCTGCTTCACCTCCCCTCCATCCCAGATCAGGAGCAGAGGGATCTAAGTGTGTCACATCAATTACCGCCTCTGCAGACAGAACAGTTGACTCTATACAACCTGAGGTTTAGTCCTTTTCGATTTCCGTTGTGCCACCCATTTCTGACCACATCCTTACGATGCTATCTCCACGTACATATTAAACTGGTTCGTTTTAAGGGATGTTGAATGGTTGGGGAAAATCGTCTGGCGATTCTTTCTTTTAATTTCTGCCATCTGCTGCAGTTCATTAACAAAGAATGTCATGCAGTCACAAATTCCATCATAAAAATATGTCCTGGCTCCCTCAATATCATCCTGGTTTAAATTCACCACATGGTATAGTGCAAAGCTTGAACAGACCATGAGAACAACAATTTGCAGTCAAACACTGCATTCATCAAACAAAAGTATACACCAAGCCAAAGAAAGAAATCTGACCATTTTTATAGAAATATGGATAGACTCTTATCTTTAGGTTTCCAACCTGAACAGAAAATCCATCATGTGCTGCCTTTAATTTTGTTTCACATGGTAGGCCGTGTGTCTAATTGCCTGTGGTGTGCCCAGGGTACTAATTTACCCTCGATATGCAGTCAGTGACAAGGATGCCAGAGTATGAGAAGGAGGCAAACTTCAGGTGTCCTCCAGTGCCCACTGTAAAGTCCCAAGAGCCTTGATCAGTAGCAGCAGATGAGACTGCTCCCAGCATCCCCCAATGTTGGAGTTTTTGCTTTACTTACACAGACAAAACAGTACAGCCACAAACAAAGCCACAGGATCATAATAAATCTGTGCCAATTTGAAGCTACTTGTAAGTTCTAAGTGATCATAGCTATGGAGAGCTAAAAACTTCCCCCTTAACAAGGGTGTTTCTGCATTGTTGTTAAACGACAAGACTTGTGGGTCACAAAGCAATTTCAGAAACATATCGAGCCACTATGTGGCAAAAACAATCAGATCCTTTAGAGGTCTTGTGGCGCAGCAGTAGTGGCCCTACCAGAAGATGTGAGTTCGAGTCCCACCTGCACCAGAGGTGTGTCATTACAACTCTGAACAGGTAGATTTAAAAATATCTACAAAATATTCTAGGCCACTGCAAACTATCTTAAATTACTTGGCAAAGTTGGGAAGCAGGACTGGACATGAAACAACAGGAGGTGATAGAGTTAAAGGAGGAGTTTGTAAGCATATGAGGGAGATTTGGCAAGGAGCAAACGAATTCCAGAATGCCATGGATATATTGTTTAATAAGTATTTTGTAAATATATATTGTAAGTTCTGTTCAATTGGCGTGTCACAGGGAGAGCAGCGGGCCCATGTTGCAGATTGGATCCAATTTAACTAGGAGACAAGCTGGAGAGGACTATATTGGTGCAGTCACATAAAGTGAACATGTGCAATCACCCCTAAAGCAGCCTGTAATGGATCTTGCCACATCTGCAAGAATGTAACTCAAGCTTCATTTTAAAATTTATAATTGGTGATCACTTTGAAATTTGCCATGGAATTCTTTTAATATCACACAAGAGCAGACCCTCCTGTCCACTTTATCTTAATGTCACAAATTAGGCACACTGACGGAACAGAGTATGGATCCAGGCTTGTGTGCACACAGCTCCTTTACAGATAACCTCATTGGCACCTGAACTGAATCAGTAGTATAGCTGCAGATTATACACGGCACTTTAGAAAGACCACTTTGAGACTGTTAGCTGCTGTATAAACACAGTCTATAACAGTTCACTACAAACATTTTCAATTTACATGCATTGAAAGCTACTCCTAAGAATTGAATATCTTACTGTTGTAAATTCCCCTTTAGGTGACTGCCTCTTGCCCAGACTGAGCATTTCACTATATTTACAGACCAAATTATACTAATCCCTTTCCTGCAATGCTGTCGTTACTTTCATGACTTTCCATCAACATTCAAGTGGAAATTATAGGGACAAAGTTCATATGCTAAACTTCTTTTGATAGCAGCTCAAAGTGCCTTCTACCAAAAGCCTGCCCTCTTTGCTTTGGTCATTCCTTTAAAGAGGTTTTTCCTCCATGGCCGTCAACCAAAACATTAATCTATCTTTCTTTCAGACACTGTGTGTTTGTTGCACTTTCTATTTTTATTTCCAACTCTCAATCTTCGTAGCTTTCTTTTTTATAACTTTACTGCTGGAACAGAGACAGGCAACACAGGTACCTATGATAATAATATACTTTTCATACACCCTAAATGCAACAATTAGGCATCTATCTCAGACAGTGAAAGAATAACTATCTATTTTTCTTTTATTATTCCACCTCCATGACACTGCTCTGGTAAATTCCCACTATAATTTTCATTTTCTTCCTGTCCTGAGTTGTCAATTTACACTTTGACTAACAAAATGCTCAAGATGGAAAAATCTATTCACCGGGTAAAGGAACTCTTCCATCCTCTGTCCCAGAGTGCTCACCTTGTCAATTTTCACACAAAGCCTACCCCTCATCATAAATGTGCCATCAGACATCAATATGGTTTCAGATCCCCTATCCTGCCCTCCCTCACCCCACCACCTTAACAACAACTGATATGACGAACCAAGAATAGACAAAGACAGAGACAGCAGACACCCCCACAAAAGCCTCTTGTCACTTGTGTCCAAATTGTGGCTCCACTTGCCCTGACCTGACCCTCAACAACAATGAAACTCACTGAGAAAAGGGATTTTTAAAAATCTCTTCCTTTCCCCGGCATGACATTGATTACTTTGATAATCATCAAACAGGGAAATCTTCAACCGGAACATTTTTTTTTCATTCCATTAGCTTTGTAGAATGGGGCAATATACCCACACTTGTGGTTCCAAAGCAGCCCAGCTACATGGCTGTCAGACCCTTGACCAACTCCATCCTAATTTGCACTTATTTCCCATTTGCCCTGTGAGAAACTTGTGGTCCTCAAGGTTTGGAAAGGGCTGTTTTCAGCACGCAACCCGAACTGTAAAATAAGTGTTCACTCCCTCCACCGAGGTCACACAGCGCTAGCATCGTAGTGCACTGCAGCAACTCACCAAGGCTCCTTCAGCAGCATCTTACAAATCCCACAAACTAACAACAATGAAAGGGGCAGCAGATGTATGGGAAAACTACCACCTACCAATTATCCCCCAAGTCACAAAGTAACTATACTTGGAACTATAAAATTATCCAATGGTTGTAGCTGGATAAAAACCCCGGAGTTCCCTTCCTAACCACACTGTACATGTGCCATACAATATGAACTGTTGTGGTTCAAGTTCTGGCTCACCACCACCTTCTCAAGGACAATTAGGGATGGACAATAAATGCTGGCCTGGCCAGGGACACCCAGATTCTGTGATTAAATGAATTTTTTTTTAAAAATTGAAATACTAAACACAACATGATATAAGTTAACAGGGAGAAGGATTAAAGGTTACTGTGAAATCAGGTATGACATATTAAGGAACTAAACAACTCAAGTAGACAAATAATTGGGATGCTTCCATTAAAAGCTACATTGTTCAGTTCCAGTTTTCAATAATAATTAACACCAACAAGCACCAATTTACATGGAATATCCCAAATTTCATCAAGGATGCAAAGAATAAGACATTGAGAAAAAGCTGAGAAAATGTTACTGGAACAGATTGAAAGCAACAACATATATCTTATAAACATACCCTACAATTTTGCAAATGCAGATCAAAAGGTAAACAAGAATAGCTCCAGAACTGATTGACAGCATGTGACAGAAGCATAGAAAGTAAGAGAAGTAGGCCATTCAGTCCTTCAAGCCTGCTCCACCATTCAATATGATCATGGCTGATCATCCCAACATTGTTCCTGCTTTCTCCCCATACATGTTGAAATCTTTGGGTCTAAGAACTATATTTAACTCCTTCTTGAAAGCATTCAATGTTTTGGTCTCATTGTTTCCAGTGGCAGAGAATTCTACAGGCTCATCCCTCTCAGTGTAGAAATTTCTCCTCCTCTCAGTCCTACCCTGTATCCTTAAACTGTGAGCTTGGTTCTGGATTCCCTCGCAACCCCCCCAAATCAGCAACATTCTTTCCACATTTACACTGTCTAGTCCTGTTAGAATTTTATAGATTCCTATGAGATTCTCCCCAATTCTTCTCAACTCCAGTGAATATAACTTTAACCAAACCAGCCTCTCTTCATTCATCAATCCTGCCATCCCAGGAATCAATCTAGTTAAAATGATACTTATTGGAGTTTGTATTTAAGGGCTGGATTCTTCTGGACGGGGCTAATATAGCCATCAACATGTCCAGGCAACAGGTCATTGGACAAGATCATAGTTCCTGACTTCCCGTCTCTCTTTCACAGCTACTGGGTGGTCTTGGAGAGGGAAGATGCAGTGCCCACAAATACCCTCTTATTCTTGAAAGAGAGATGGGCACTGCAGGGGCTGGAGTGCATTATTTCACTAGCCTCACAACTGCATTTAATTTGATCCCCTCCCTCCACTTTTGTTATTGTTGATTAAACAGAAGTAAAACTTTAGATAAAGGGTGAGGTCTTCACCAGGACAGGAAGTGTGTGTGTGTTTGTGTGTGTGTGTGTGTGTTTGTGTAGCTTCTGGACAGGGAAAGGATCCAGAAGACAAAAGTGTGAACTGGTATAAATTGAAGCAAACTACTGCAGGTGCTGGGAATTTGAAACAAAATACACACAATGCTGGAGAAACCCAGCAGGTCTGGCAGTATCTGTAGAGAGAGAAACAGTTATCATTTTGTGTCCAGTATGACTCTTCTTCAGAACTGGTGTTCGTGCTAAACTAAAGGTTTACAGTAAAATCCCAGTAAATTCGTGAAAGTCTTTTCAAGCGTATGCCAAAAAGTATATTGGTCTGTTAACCCACCTGACAAGGCTCAATGACAGCTGTAATATGCTTTAACTTGTCTATCCTTTAAGTATCCTTTAACTTCTTCTGGTCACCAATAAAAACATTTAAAAACACACAAAAATCCAGTAATATAGACTTGATGTTATTGACTTGAGGGAACAGTTTAACCTTAGCCAGCTCAGAAGAAACTGGACAGGCAGTTAAAATCATGCATATGGGACTCAACTGTCTAAGTCCCAGACCGAACCTGCAGGCTTTGATCATAAGTTGTTTCTTGAGAGGCAAGAGGGACGCCCATTGGAAACCACACATGTCCTTTATTTTTAAGTAGAGAGATTGGAATCTGATAATGGCACTAGAGTGCAACTACTGTTTTAACTTTGTTCCAGAGCAGGAAAAAAGTGAGGAAGTGGAAGAGAATTCCAAGCCAGAATTCCCAGCCCAAAACAATCTAATGTAGATTATCCCTGCTAATATAGATCATTTTTCTGAAGATGAGTCCTGACCCGAAACGTCCCTGGCTTGCTGTGTTTTTCCAGCTCCACACTTAGTTATCTCTAAGTCCAGCATCTGCAGTTCTTGCTATCTCTTAGATCATCCCTGCCCCAGGTTGTTACCCAATTCCTGACTGTACCCTCTAAAGACCATCTTTCTGTGGCTTAATTGAGAGCCAGGCACCATTCCTTTGGTCTTAAGAAATTGATAAACACACAGACAAGTTGCTAAACAGATAGGGAGCATGAATAATAAAGCTATAGCTGGATAGGCGAGCACACAGATCCATAAATGGAAGTGCCCTTTCAACTCAAATATTCATGAAACTAATTAAGTCCATAAAAAGGATAACCGCACACTTGAAAGGGAATGGAAACTATTGACCTTCACAGCAAAATTTATCCTGCCTTTTACACCTGACTTGTGTTAGTCTTTCAAACAAATTAAACCTTCACCCAGCTTCCTCAGATCAGCACCAAGGTCAGCTCCTTTTGATCAGTCACTGCTCAAGGTTCTCTCCATCATCCACTGAAGAGCCGATTACAGGTCATTCTTAGTAATCACTTAATCAAAAAGCCCCCAAACAGTGCCCAACTCTAAGCTTCTGTCCTTTAATCTTTCAAGGGCTGGAAATGAGCAGATAACAGCCCCTCTCTTCACAAAATGAGAAATGTTTCAAAAAGGGTGGATGTGATCTGGGAATTAATTGCTAGGACTGGTGAGCTTGACAGCTTGAGAGGGCAGTACTGGTGAGCAGTCAGCTAAAGTGCTAACGCAATTTACTTGAAAGGATAGACAGGGTAGATGGAGGTAGGATGCTTCCCCTGGTTGAGGCCTAAAACCAAGGGGCACAATTTAAAATTAAGAGGGATGCCACGTAAGTTGAAAATGAACAGAAATTATTTTACTCAGAGGGTTATAAACCTTTGGAATTATCTATCACAGGGAGCTGTGTAGAGGGTTAGTCTTTGAGTATGATTAAGGTGGAAATGAGAGATTATGATGACTAGTGGCACGTAAAGTCATGGGGCTGGAGGTGAGTAAAAGGCAGTGAAAACCTTTGATGAGCCATGTTCATATTGAATAGAACAGTCATTTATTATCACTTCTATTTTTTACAATACAAATACAGTGCAAAGTGTTTAACTCACCATACCACAGTGTCTACATTAGTAACAGAAGGCATAGATAAGGAAAAACAAAAACAAATTAAGCCAAAGTCCTTCTTAGTCCAATTCACAGCATGTGGGTTCAGGAAAAGACAGCAGCACTGCAAGACTGCCGCTGCAATAACTATTCTATTGAATAGTGGGCAAAGTTCAATGGGCTGAATGGCCTGCTTGTGTTCCTATGATATAGGAATGTCTGTCTCGTGTCCACAGGCTGGAAGATTGACTGACAATTTCTGAAATAGTGACTGGAAATATTGTGGTATTTCACGAAAGATGGGCCAAATAATTGTCCTCAAATTCTATGTCCCTGTCCTGTCTGAAACTTCAGGTCACAGGCTGGAGGTTCCAGCCATTCCCCCACCAACTCCAGGATCCCCCTCACTCCAGTTCCAGTAGCGAAGGAGCAATATTCTTCTCCTACAAGGTGGAGCCACCCATATTGAGGTCTTGACCTTCTGAGAGGCTAAAGGTCATGGCATCCCTGGTATCAGGTACCCTGACACTGAGCCCACACCCTCCATGTCAAGACCTGACAGGGGTATGTATTCTCTAGTCCGTCACTGCCAGAATAAAAGACCATTTTTACAGATTTCCAGCCTAAACAATAAATCCTACATTGCAGAACTTTGAATAATGCGACACGATTTTAACTGATTGGCTTTTTAATATCAGGGGCAGTCCATCATCTAGCCAATTAATTCAATCACTTAATTTTGATAATTCATTTGTTACCTAACAGAATGCCTGCATTCTGACCTTTAAAAAAAAGATTATCCCAGTTGAAAATCAAATAGCTGTTGTGTGATGACTGACATATCAGGGCTCCACTGAAGGTTTTGTTAGGTCAACGCTGTAATTAACTGAACAATAACAGAAGTTGCTGGAAAAGCTCAGCAGTTCTGGCAGCATCTGTAAAGAAAAACCAGAGTTAACATTTCAGGTCCAGTGACCCTTCCCCAGCTGATTAGTTGAGCCACATTGACCAGAAAGGTCACAGGTTCAATTCCAGGTCTGTGCTAATGTCGAGTTCCCAATTTTGCTTGTTAATTTGTTTGAATACCGCTGAGCCAAAGGAGGAATAGACTGACAGCACACTCCCCGCTACCTGATAACCGCTTGTGAAGATTCTCTCATATTCACACGCTGCAAATTGATCTTATTATTTGTCCACTGTATATAAAGAGGCATCAAACTCTGAGAGAAACCATTAGTCATCTTTTCTTTTGATGGGGGCATCAATAGCAAGGCTAGTACTTATTATTCATCCCTAATTGCACATTGAGAAAGTGGGGCTGAGCCTTCATCTTGAACCACTGCAGCCCACGGAATGTTCATGTATTGTGTTGTGAGGAAGGAACTTTTCATTGTCTATAATTCCAGAATAAAAAGGCAGACGCAGAAAGGAATACAACTTACACATGGTGTCACGGAATGTGGGTGTTAAGAGAAAGCTTTTGATTGGTATGCACTGCATCTCTAAAGTGAAACCCATGTCAGAGCTAATTCAGTACCGAAAATCTCTGGTGCCATGCAAATCTCCCAAATTTCTTCACTCATGCAGAAATCTATCATCTTCTCAACAATTCTTACCTCCTAAGAATTTAAAAATGAAATACTATGCACACCAACACCTCTACTTCCTCAGGATGCTAAGGAAATTTGGCAGCCCCACAGTGACTCTTAAGAATTTTTATAGATATACCATAGAAAGCATCTTATCTGGATGGATCACAGCTTGGTTTGGCAACTGCTCTGCCCAAGACCGCAAGAAATTACAGAAAGTTGTGAACGCAGCCCAGTCTATCAGGAAAACCAGCCTTCCTGCCATTGGGTCCATCTAAACTTCCCGCTGCCTCAGGAAAGCAGTCAACATAATCGAATATCCTTCCCAGATAACAAGCGTGGGGCTGGATGAACACAGCAGGTCAAGCAGCATCATAGGAGCAGGAAAACTTGACGTTT
>JAHRHZ010000043.1:7586984-7656939 GCA_024137785.1 Ginglymostoma cirratum | reverse complement strand
CGGGCCTAGACCCTTCATCATAAAGGGTCTAGGCCCGAAACGTCAAGTTTTCCTGCTCCTATGATGCTGCTTGACCTGCTGTGTTCATCCAGCCCCATGCTTGTTATCTCGGATTCTCCAGCATCTGCAGTTCCTTTTATCTTGAATATCCTTCCCACCCTGGTTATACTCTCTTCCACCCTCTTCCATTGGGCAGAAGGTACCAAAGTTTGAAAACACGTACCAACAGATTTAAGAATGGTTCCTTCCCTGCTGTTACCAGACTCATGAATGGATCCCTCATATATAGAGTTGATCTTTCTTTGCACCTTCTCTGTAGCTGTAACACCGTTCTATTCTGTTCTATAACTCTGATGTACTTATGGAAAGTTTGACTTGTCTGATTAGCACACAAAACAATACTTTTCACTGTATCTCGGTATAGGTGACAATAATAAATCAAATCAAATCACTCAAATGGCTCAGAGCGTCATTTTATGCATTTTTCTAAGACACTTAACAAGTTACAAAGAATGGGGTCAAATCGGTGAACCCTCCTAACACTTCTAGCCGTTCATATCACTACTCCACTTCAATCTTCCTTTACTGGTGCCCACCGTTGTAGAGTTGAACCAAGCTCACAAGATGCCAAGGTTCCATTGCCCATCTGTGTAGATTTAGCCAATCTCAGTTGGCTAACAGTAAGGCTATTGCAATCAGTGTCTGCCATGGGAAGGCAACAACTTTGGGAAACGAGAGTTCCTGCTGCTGATCACTGCCAAGGACTACCGGAACTTGTATGTGCCTGATGTCAGCTGTGATGTCTCCCACAGTTGAGCAGCCCGTTAGCATTTATGGTCCAGGTTCACAAAGAACAACTGCTCCCTGGGTCTGGTGCAAATCAAAAGCATTATGAGGGGACAGAATTAAGGAGATGTTGCTTTCTGAAAAGGAAGTACAGCATTTGCAGTACTTTATATTATTACAAGAGGGTCATTGTGCAGTGACACTTCATCAATAGTTCCATCTTGTTTGAAATTCCAATTCCCTGTAGCACAGGGCCGAGCTATTGGTCAGCCAAAATTAAACTCAAGCATTTAAAAATTCCTCATTGGGAATCGATTGAGATAGGAGTCTGGTTGAATTAAGGTCACTGTTAACTGACATCAAGTTGTATTCGAAACTAATTTCAGCTGTGAGCAGTCCTGATTTGACAACTACCCATTTAATCAATTCATTGGGGTGTGAAGAGATGTAGAATATCAGGTAAATCCTTCCACTGGTCTTTACAAGCTTGAACTTTGGGTATCCTCAATTCCTTTGGCACCAGTTCATGGTTCAAGTCCTACTTGCTCCAGAGGTATGTCTTAATATCTCGGAACAGGTTGATGAGAAAAGTATTTACAGTGGTATCTTGTGAGGTAGTGGTAGTGTCTCTACTTTTGGGTTAGAAAGTGTAGATTCACACCTCATCTGCCCCAGACACATTACAGAATACAGAATATAGCTGCACAGTCTGACTAAAAATATCAACAGTGGTTTCAATACAAACAGAGTTTAACATTTTGAATCTGATACGGCTCTTCTTCAGAACCAAAGAAGAGTCATGTCAAACTCAAAATGTTCGCTTTATCTTTCCGTCTCCACTGATGCCACCTGACCTGCTGAGCCCCTCCAGCACTTCCTGTTTTGTTTCAGATCTCCAGCTTCTGCAGCACTTTGCTTTTAAATAGCAGTAGCAGACAACAGCAGGCAAACTGGTCCATCTCACCCATCCTACACAATTGCACACCTCAAGCATCAAAATGCAGACACCCCCGACGCACCTGGAATCAAGTACTCTCCTGGGAGACGTGAAAAAAAACACATTTAAAACCCAATTTGTAATTCCAATTTTAGGGTCCATTTCACTGAATGAAAAGAATTCCAGCTTCCCAAAAGCAATGAAGATGTATCTTTACAAGTAGCTTTCAAGCAGAAAGTAAATCTCAAAGTCCTTTATACAGGGAACATGGACATTGAGAAGATATGAGTGAAGTCAGAGACAAATCAATGAGTACAAGAGCAACTATCAAAGGAGCTTTTAAAGGTGTGGAGCGTATTACCAAGGGAGACAGTTCCAGAGTGTAGGATTGGAGTATGAAAATACACCGATCTTGACAGTACAACCGCAGTTACTATCATTTTAACTTGAATCCTGTTTAGGCAGAGGTTGTGGAAAGCTGCAGACAGTATCTCAAGACGTTTCTTATTCTTTGATTGGTTTGCTCATTAAAGACACAATGTAGGGAGGCCATTCAGTCCATTATTACTGTGCCAGTTCTATGAAAGCGTTCTCCCACAGCCCTTAATTTCTTTGTTACTCTTTGTTACCTATTCTGAAAAAAGTTCACTGCATCTGAAGTGTCCATTCTACTTTCTCTCCATGGCTGCTGTCAGACCTGCTGAATTTTTCCAGCAATTTCTATTTTGATCCCTTTAACCTTCTCCGCTTCAATGAGCACAATCTCAGCTTCTCTAGATATCGCAGAGTTATCAATTGGCTTTGCTCCCCCTTGAGTTGTATGGTATTAGAATCAGCCATTCTCAAGTCAGTCTGAGCACTCTCAGATGGAGAACAGAACTCCCTCCACTCTGCCCAAACTCAGAGCAAAAAAATCCTTAGTAAAAATGCAAATCATTCTGGCAGCTGCAGAACTGAAATAAGAACTGAAAGCAGTGGGGAAAACATTGCCGGTGCAGTGGGCATCAGTGAGGAGCAACAGAGTGAACATTTCAGATTGATGCCCTTCACCACGACCTGGGAAAAACTCTAACTCCAACCCTAATGCGGGTTGCTCCTCCAACAGAGGGAAGTTACCATTTGTGTCTGAGATGTGGGCTGTATTGTGAAAATGCAACTTATCAGAAACAGGTCACTTTGGATCTCAACAGCCAGGGGAGAGAGAAAATTTTCATCCCATATTGTGAACTGGATTAGAACAAGGGCATTTGAACATTGAATGCTAGGTTCTCCCCAAAGAAAAGGACCATTAAAAGTTTAAATGAACTGTACCAATGTTTTTTTGTTTACTTCCATTACATTTTTTTAGGGAAATAGTCATACCTAAATAGCATGTGAAGATTTAATCCCTCAGGCCTTGTGTAGGAGTTGCTAAGTCCAGTACATTGAAGCAAATGAATTATGAGTAATGATGGTTATTAACCTCTCGAGCCTCAGCAATCGCATCATGTATATTAATCTATTAAATCATCTGTTAAATAGTCAACTATCATAATTCTCCCAGACCCATTTGTCCCAATGCTGTCACCAGTAGTCACTGTTCAAAGAATAGTGTCTCATTTTAAAATTAAAAAAGTAATGCGAAACAAAATCACTCATTTAATTGATTTTTCCAGTTTATTTTCTTCTGAAAGCACAGTTGCTCAGTTCATAATGGAACAGGAACAGCAGCTCTACAGTGGAATGTTAATCAGCATCTGTAATAAAGGGGGGTGGGGAGAATGTCAGCTGTGGCTCAGTTGGTAGCAATCTCACCTCTGAGTCAAAAAGATTGTGGGCTCATATCCCGCTCCAGAAGCTCTTAAGTACAAAAATCCAGGGAACATTTGCTTGCAGTATTGAAGGCAATCTGCAGTGATATCTTTTGGGTACAATGTTAAACCAAGATCCTGTCTTATCTCGCTCCATTAGATGTAAGAGACTCTACAGGCACTTTACTCAGGAAGGGTGGAAAATCATCCTCAGTGTCCTGGCCAATATTTATCCTTCACCAGATAGATTTATCTGGTCATTATCATGTTGCTGTTTGTGGGAGCTTGTGCGCAGATTGGCTGTGATGTTTCCTTCATTACAGCCGTGACCACATTTCAAACATACTTCATTAGCTGGAAGGTGTTTTGGGACATCTTAGGATCATAAAAGGTCCTGTAACAATGTATGTCCTTTCTTTCCTTTTTTAACCCTTTGTTTTATCCACTTGCCAAATAATTGAGGTTTCTTTTGAACCAACATCACACAATAGTGTTGGGACCAGTAACTTACATTGCGTACATCAGACTATTCCAAACTCTTCACACATATGGGATGGCTTTGAAGTGTGCTTGTTACGAAGGTGAACAACGCAACCATTTTAATACTCAACATGATGTATCAAGCGACAATGAAATAACTAACAGTTAATAACAAGAACTTATATTTATATAGCATCTCTAACTTAGTTAAACATTCCAATCTGCTTCAAAGGAGTGCTTTCAAACAATGTTTAACACCACGCCACATGAGGACATTTCAGGCTAAAAGATCCAGAGGCAACATGTGAAAACTATTGTTTGATCCAGATTGTGTTGCCTGAAGTAGATTTAATAGTCAGCAGAGGCATAACGGCCTTCTTCAGCGTCGTACAATTGTATGAATTGGCTGGAATGCATTTCAGCGGAATGTAAACACATTTCAAATCACATATCTGAAAATTTGAAAGTGTTTCATCATCGGAAAAAGACAGGAAAGTGGAATTGAAGTTGAAGAGTCAGCATGGCACAGAATAAGATGGGCTGAATGGTCTTTTATGCTGCAGTATGTATGATTCCAGGAACAATAAGATGAGCCACAACAATGCCGTCATTAGGCACCTGGTTAGATCCAAGTCACGGCCATAAGATAAAGTGACAAGCAATAATGATGATATAATGTAATAACATAATGATTGATAATAATATGATTTGACTTAATAGGTTCTGTAATCAAGAAATGTTAGACCTGTTTAGATATGAAAGTCAGTATGTCCAAGAAGGAATTATTGAGAAATATTAAGAGTATTAGGTTTAACTGATAGCCTTTTCGACCACAATAAATCTTGTTGTTTTCCTTTCATTACTTCATTATTGAGAACCTTATAAACAATATACCTTAAGAACATCATTTAATTGGGTTTAATAAGTAAAACATGAATGATTATTGAGCTCCGTTATGTTGCTTGGCTCAGTAATTCCTTGGACCCACTCAACAGTGTCAACACTTACTGTTATATAACAAAAAACGAAGAACAATTTACTGAAGAAAATATGAAAGGTATTAAAGTTAAAAAGCTGCTTGACTCCTTAAAGAGAAATGGAGCTGAGAATCATTCTATATGTCCCAAAATAGCAAAATCCCAAAAAGGAACTGATCATTTAACGCCACTGAGATAAAGATTCCTGTGCGTGTTTATCCATGAGCAGTTTGTCATTCACATGAGTATGACTCATGGTTACCACAATCTGTCAACAGCCTGTAGGCTCAGTCATGCCCACATAGCCTAGCGCCAGCTGTTGGAGCACAGTGGGAGACGACTAAACATGTATTCTTGATCCTCACCGAATGTCACAGTATCCGAGCTCTCCCACACACACCCTGGCCTCTTCCCAGCGCCTCCCGCTGAATTCAAATTATAAAAATGACACCCATTTATAAATTCCCTGCACATTAAACAAGACCGGTCCACTACTGAATTTCACCCAAAACGACTACTGATTTTGGACATTAGATCATTCTCTGCATAAAATATATTTTCATCCAGAGCTTTCTGCATGTGTTGAGAATCAGCACTGATTCAATGCAACACAGAAATCAGCAAATCACAACTTCTCCTCTAATCTCTAGACATGGCAATTCAATCGGAATTCTTTACTAAAGTATCTTCTATTCCTAAATTTTGAATTTTCAGGATTCAACTGTCTACAAAAGGACTGCCTTCAATCCCCAGTAAGGAGGGATTGTCTTATAAGCAAAGGATAAACATGTAGGGGACCCTACTCACTGGATTTTAAAAGAATGAGAGTGATTGAATTGAAACACATGGGATTTTAAAGGAGCCTCTCAGGGTAAATGTTGAGAGGATATTTCCCCTCATGGGAGAGTCTAGGACCGGAGGGCATAGTCTCAGAAGTAAGGGCATGAATTTAAGACTGAGGTGAGGAGGAATTTCCTCTCTCAGAGGGTTGAGAGTCTCTGGAATTCATTGCCTCAGACAGCCGTGGGGGCAGAGTCCTTGTGAATATTTAAGGTTGAGACAGATAGATTTTCGTTCATTGGGGAATCAAAGGTTACGGGGAAAGGGCAGGAAAGTGGATGTGAGGAATACCGAATCAGCCATGATCCTACTGAAAGGCCTACACCTCTTCCTATGGTCTCAAAGAGATATTAGGCTAAAAGTTTGGTGTTAAGGAGTATCTCAGAGAAAGAGAAGATTAGGAGATTTCCAGCACTGAGCTTCTTGGCAGCAGGAACCAATGTTTTTTTTTGCAGGCATCCATTTTCCCAAATCCCATTTGCACAGTCAATTGTGATGCAGTTTCCATTATCAACATTTTCCTGGGGCCTGACACGGAAAACAGGAAGAGGGGTTGCAAGCGGTTGGAATGCATTTAATTCCATTATTATGTTGTGGAATGTTCCAGGCCTAATCCTGTTCCTATTTCTTATGGTCATATGCACTGAGACAATTGTGGATCATTTGAAATCAGGTAGCTACATTAAGTCTTTGTTTGTCAATAAAAAGAATAAGACTGTTCCCATGCATTTTCGACAGGAAATTACAGCCCTTCTAAAATGGGGGATAGCCCTGGAAAAGAGCCTACTTTGACTTGTCAGATTTACTGTTAACAGTAAGCAGTTTAGCAGCTTTGCCAATGACCTATGACTTCACTACACTAGCCAAGAAATGAAGTGAAAGCCTTTCGCTGGATCTGTGGATGCTAATTGCCTCTGCAGTGGATTAGATGAGGTGTACTTTCCTGAGGCCACCAACAGGAATTCAATGGTTGCTGTGAACATGAAGCCGTTATCCCATTTTCTACTCAGACCAATGTTTCAAGGGCGGTTAGACTCCCACATCTGAAATATCACAACAACTTGAATCATATCTCAAATCTAAAATTCTCATCATTTTAAAGGTTTGAGTATGTCATGGAATGATGTGCATTTCCAAAAGGTGCAAAGGCCAACTCAGAGCCTCCAGTGGTGCTTTATATCTGGCAGTGTCTGAGTATATTTATAAGAAATAATTAAAGGACATTTGACAGTTCCTTCAGGCACCTGGATAAACTCTCTGGGATGATCCTCTGCAATGGAAAAAACACGTTTAACCTAAAAATCATTCACTGTTCACAGGCTAAGAGCTGGTTCAAAATGGGGCTGTATGAAAAAACTGAACACTTAGGAGACAGATTTTAGATATTCAGAACGCTTGTTTTAAAGGTGTTAGATGTTGGGAATGGTGTGAATGAAGAGAAGACTTGCAATATTCTAGCACCTCTCACGAGAGGTCCCAAAGCACTTTACAACCAATTCATTGTTTTTGAGGTATAGTCACTGTTGTAATGCAAGAAATACAATTGCTATTTTATGCCCTTGGAGCTCCCACCAAAACATGATAATGCGTAGGTACTTTTTCTTATTGTCATGTTCATACCAAGAATAAATATTACAATAAAGCCAATATTACAAAAATAACTTTGCCCCTGTTCTGCGAATTTGTCCCACGGGATCTTTATGTCCATCTGAGGCCTTTGCTTTTGCATCCTATCTGAAAGATGGCACTTTCAATTGCGTAGCACTCTCTCTTTACTGCACTTCAACCTGCATTGCAATACTCAAGCCCTGGTGTAACGTAGAAGGGAGTGTGCAACCTACTAAGCTCAGGTTGACTTGGTGCGTGAGAAGGTTACGTTCATGGTTCAAATCCCACAACTGCCCAATAGTATACTTTGTCAGCTTTCTGCTTGGGATTGTGTAATGTCTCGAGGTCAGGACGGCAGTACACCTTTAATAGACATGTTCCTGACATCATCGCTGTATCCTAGCATGCAGAAAAGGTACAATAACATACTGACTGTGGGACACAAGACAAGAGGTAGGTCAGAGGAGAGGGTGAAAACCTATACTTTGTCATTTTTGCCTTCTGACAAGTGTGACAGTGATTTTAAAAAACAGAAAACACACCATATCCATTGGCCCTCTAAAACGTACAAATAATGGTCCAGGGCTCTGACAACGAGTCTACAGCCGAAAATTTCAGCGTCCAACATGTGAGAATTTTCTCCTTCTGACACAAGTGGACACGTCTCAGACAGCAAACATAAGAAAACATGAAATTTGGAGAAAAGTATTTAGTCAATCAAGTTTGTTCCTCCATAGACCTAATGCGGTAATTTGCCTGGCACAGAAAAATGTTCCCAACATCTTCCTTCAACATGATACCAAGCTAATTTCCATAATAGCTGTCTATCCTACTGCAATCATCCCTGATCATGTACTTTTCCAGGGCATGGCAGTCCATGCTCACAGAGGTCTAGGAACACCATATACCTCTCAGTGAGACAGATACATTAGGCCAGAAATTCATGGCACAAATTTGCTTTCAAAATCTGCAACATGCTAAGAATGCAGATGTCAGAGTCTAAAATCTGTGTAATTTCAGCAAATTGCAGGAGTTAGTTGGGCATCCAGAGGAAGTCCATTGATTGGTTCCCCATCACATTGCACCTCTCAATAACAGATCTCAAGTAGGTTCCAGATGGTAAGGGAAAGTGAATGGAAAGTGGGGGATTGGGGCAGGACTGAGCACAGTCCAATAGAGATTCTCAAGGTGAGCTGCAAAACCAGGAGTCGCAAAGAAGTGTTAGTTTTTCCACTGGCACATGCAAGAATCTTAACTTCTGTTTTAAGGTGGCAACTGAGTCAAAATGGCATTCAGTGTGTTTATCTTGGGAAGGAGTGGGGGCAGGAAGAGGAGTAATTTGTAATACAGCCCCCAATTCATAGCTGCAAATCAATAGGAGTATTAAGTTCTAACATCTCCACATGTAGAGTCAAGGGATCCTGCATCTGCGGATTCGCCCAAGGCCTTGGCATTACTGTATGTTAAAATGAAGCAGCATCTAATTCTATATGTTTCATAAATTTAAGTCCCTGTTTAGGTAAATCATTTCTGCTGATTATTTCATGTATTTGCCCATTGGTATCAGCAAGATACTTGGTCAGAGCAGAAATAGCAGGCAATCTTCAATAATGTCGATATACACATACACACACCAACAAAAATTTTCCACAGATAGAATCACAGAAATGATACAGCACAGAAGGGGGCCATTTCGCGCATCTTGTCCATGCCAATTCATAGGCACCCAGGTGTCCTTTCTAATCCTATCTTCCTGCACACAGCCCATAGCCCTGCAGCTTACAGCACTTAAGCTGCAGATCCAGGTCCCCTTTAAAAGAGTTTAGGGTCTCTGCCTCCACTATCAACTCAGCCAGCGAATTTCAGACACACGCCGCCTTTCACATAATGAAATCTTTCCTCATGTCCCATCTAAACTTTCGGCTGCTGAGCTTGAATGGATGGCCCCTGGTTTTTGAACTCTTCACCAAGGTAAACAAGTTCCTCCTGTCTACTCCATCTTTATCACTCACTGTTTAATATACCTCAAACATGTCATCCCTCAGCCTTCTCTGATCGAAGGAAAACAATCTCAACCTCTCCAATCTCTTCTCGTCGCTACAATTCTCCAGCCCCGGCAACTTTCCATTAAATCTTCTCTGCACTCTCTCCACAGCAATTACATCCTTCCTGTAATATGTTGACCAGAACTGCACACAGTATTCCAGTTGTCGCCTCATCAGTGTCTTATACAGTTTCGTCAATATGTCCCTACTTTTGTATTCGAAACCTCTGGCAATGAAGGAGACCATTCCATATGCTTTCTTTGCAATCTTATCTACCTGTACTGCTACCTTTGGGGGCCTGTGAACTTTTACGCCAAGATCTCTCACTTCATCTAGCCCTCTCAGCATTTTCCCATTTATTCTGTATTCCGTTTTACTGTTTGACCTCCCTAAATGCATTACCTCACACTCATCAGAGTTGAACTCCATCTGTCACTTTCCTGCCCACTCCACCAACCTATCTGTATCATTTTGGAGCTAACAGCTATTCTCTACAGTATCCACTACATGGCCAATTTTACTGTCATCTGCAAATTTCCCAATTGTGCCCTCCACATTCAAGTCCAACTTATTAATGTATAAGAAACGAACAAGACTGAGCCCTGTGGAACACCATTTGAAACAGCTTACCATTCACAAGGGCAGCCATTGACCATTACTTTTTGTTTCCTGTTACAAAACCAACTAATCCATAGTGATTAGAATTGAGAACACTGACCAACTCTTTCTTAACAATGAAGGTCAACTGGAGAACCACAGTCACCAAATTGGCTGGCTGTACCACAACAGCTGAAATGTAAAACCACTTGTGGCCTGTATAGATCAATTTTTTGAAGGGACAGCACTTCAGTAAAATTGCCACCAAGGGAGGACATCATATTAACAGCAGTGTCAAGCTGACACAAAGCAATTTGACAATTTTAAGCTTTGTGGAATAATGAAAAAAGATACAGCAGACTTCTTCATTTCCAGGCCATCCCAAAGGTCTTCACAGTGTAGTTGCTGCAGTAATGTAGAAATTACGACAACCAACTTGCACAAAACAGGCTCCCACAAACAACAGTGACTGGATTATTTACTTTCTGGTGCTGCTTGAGCATATCCGTTGCAATGACAATGGTGTGAACTTCCCTCCTCATCCCCACTATTCTTCAAAATAGCACCATGGGATCTTCTTTGGCCACCACGAAAGGTAAGACCAGACCTTTGTGGAATACCCCATCCAAAAGGTGGTATCTCTGACAGACCAGCACTTCTATCAAGGGATGCATGGGAGCATCAGCCTAGATTTAGTGCTCAAGGCTGTGGAGTAAGGGTTTGGGCCCTTGGGTTCCTGAGTCCCAGTTGAAGGGTTTGGCAACACCAGAGGCTTTTACTTGAAAATACAGAAACACTAACCAAGCATGACAGTGAATGGTATGTGGTTATTAGTTTATGGACAGCCTTGAAATAGAGCCGTTAGCATCACAAATGAAAATCACAGGCTTCCACTCATCTTGGGTGAGGTCAGGTATAAGCCATTAGACCATAAGATATAGGAGCAGAAATAGGCCATTCATTCTCAGTAGGGTTTCAAATCACAAAATAAACTTCAATCCATAGTTGTCAACCGATAACAACTTGCATTTATACAGCCCTCTTTAATGTAGCAAAACATCCCAAGTCAGTCCACAGACAAAATTTGACACTGAACCACATACGGAGGTATTAGGCCAGATAAAAACCAAAAGAACAGCAAATGCTGGAAATCAGAAACAAAAACAGAAATTGTTGGAAAAGCTCAGCAGGTCTGGCAGCATCTGTGGAGAGAAATCATAGTTAACTTTTCGAAATCGTTAGCTCTGATTTCTCTCCACTGGTGCTGCCAGACCTGCTGAGCTTTTCCAGCAATTTCTGTTTTTGATTTTGCTATTAGGCCAGAAGTTGAGTTCTAAGGAATATCTTAGAGAAAGAGAGAGGATTAGCAGATTTCCAGTGCTGAACTTTTCAGCAGCCAATATTGACACTTTTTATTAAACAGTCATCCATTTTTTCCAACTCCCGTTTACACAGTTGATTATAATGCACTTTCCATAATCGACAGTTTCCTGGGGCCTGATGTGGAAAACAGGAACAGGGGTTGCAAGCAATTGGAATGCATTTAATTCCATTATTATATTGTGAAGTGTCCCAGTCCACAAATTACCAAGCCATTGATACACAGAATTAAATCCTCCTGGAAATCTAACCCGGTTAAATCTATTCAAAAATAGCGAAATGGGATACACTGCAGTTAAGCCAACATAGAAAGGAAAGCTTAAAAGACTTGCACTTAAACAGCACACATTTGCACATCTTTCAGAACCATCACAAAAGAACTTCACAAAAAAAAAAATTTACTTTGAGATGTGACTCGAATGCTATATTAGACACGGCAGTCTTTTTAAGCATAGCAAGATCCCACAACCAGCACTGGAACACATTACCGGGCAATCAACCCGCTTTGAGCACATCAAGTGAATAACAGAATGCCAGTAGAACACTAGAACTGCTTGTGTGTCCTTCCAAAATCAAACAAAACAGGAGATAGTTCTCTAGTGTCATATTTGAGGGATGGAATGGTGACAGTGCTGCACACCCTCAGCAGCTCACAGGAATGTCAGTCCAGACTGTAAGATCAATTTTCAGGTATCGGTTCTCAAACTTCTTTTCTCATCATTAGTACAAAGATAAATGACTGAAGTCTCATCACTTTGTCCAAACACATTGAGATGATGTGCACATCATTTACTTAATTATTTAATCATTGCAATCCCAAAATAAAAACATAAGAAACAGGGCTATTTGCTCCTCAAGCCTGTCTGCACCATTTCATATGACCTTGGATGATCTGATCCTGGCCTCAGCTCCACGTTCCTGCATGTCCCCCCTAACTCTTGACACCGCCAGCCCCATCAATTCAAAATCTGCCTATCTCAGTTCCGAATATATTCAGCGACCAAGCTTCCACAGCTCTACAAGCTTGAGAATTCCACAGATTCATGACCCCCTAAGATAAGAAACTCCCATCACCTCAGTCTGAAATATTCACAATGGTGCCTATCTTTAAGGTAAAATTGAGAAAGTTTGTTTGTTACTCAAGATGACGCACTGGCATACAAATGTAGACAAGCTGGTCCAGCCACCAAGTGACCAAGAGTTGAAATTGAACCACAAACAAGCAAGAGGACCAGTTGCTATATTTTTGTACATATAATGCTAAATTGGTCTCAAATTGGTTGTACTGAAAAGATGCAATGCCAATAAAAAGCAGAAGCAGTTGGCCTCAAAACAGCCCTTTAATCATAATCTCCTGCAGTTACCCAGACTAAAATTATCCCTGAGGGACGTCTACTTTACATTAATTACAATGAAGCCTCCAGGAAAACACATATTCGTGCAGCACTCGGCTGTAAACAAAGTGATGGAGCTGGTTAACGTCTGTTAACCTACAAGCTGGTTTGCAGAGAAAGAAAAGTGTCAGCATCCAGTTCAGAGAACAAAACAAACAGCAACTCAAACAAAAAGAAATATTTTAATATGAATCTATTCAACAACGCATCACACTTACCCCAGGCAGTGTCTTTTGCTCATGTAATGCATTCTGTGCCTTGATAGCAGACTCTCTTGCACAGTATGTAAGGAAGGCACAGCCTAGAGGAACAGAAGGATCGTATGAGAAACAAAAACAAAATAATCGAACTGAAATTTCATTGCATCAGACCATAATGTTTAATAAAAGACAGGTTAAAGAGAAAAAAGATTACAGCAGATCATCAAGCCCGTTCACCAGATAAAGCAATCTCATGTGACCTTCTACTTTTCCTACACATTCACAATTCCCTGGGAGAGGGAAAAAAAAATCTCATTTTCAAATATGAGAATTTTGTCCCAGACCCCCTAAAGCAATCAAGCAAACTTGGATTACTAAATAAGATGGAATGAGCAGATTGTTTTGAAAGGATGGACAGACTGGGTTTGTTTCCACTGGAATTTAGAAGACTGAGGGGTGATTTCATTGAAGCATCTAAGATCCCGAATGGTCTTGACAATGTGGATGTAGAAAGGATGTTCGCTCCTGTGGGCGAGTCCAGAACCAGGAGCCACCGGTTGAGGAATCAAGAATTGGTGTTATGTTTTTAGGACAGAGACAAGGAGAAACGCTGCACATCTTTGAAATTCTCTGCCTCAGAAGATGATGGTGGAAGTGTCATTGAATATTTCTAAAGCAGAGGTGGATTATTATGAGGCAGGGTAATCAAAATTTATTGAGCTTAGATTGGAATATGGAGTTCGAATCAAACAGATCAGCTGTGATCTTAATAAATGGTTGCGCAGACTTAGTGGGCGGAATGGCCTAATCCTAATTTCTATGCTCATATAAACTCCAGCATACCACTGTTGGCATATCAACTGATCCATCAATTCCTCCCAATATTTTAAAAGAAATATAGTAATATACAGGATCAAAACATGATCTCCATATCTCAACTACAAGGGTCAGATAAGAGCATTCTAAAGGTATGCATCACAGCAGGTGGAATGCCTTATTTCCAACTCCATCTTAATTTAAAACCAAGAACTGAGGATACTAAAACTCTGAAACAAAGATGGGAATTGCTGGAGAAACTCAGCAGGTCTGGCAGCATCTGTGGAGAGAGAGAGACCAAGTTAGCATTTGGAGTGCAATGACTCGAACTGAGTTCCAGAAGGAGAATTACTGGGCTCGAAACATTAACTCGGATTCTCTCTATACAGATGCTGCCAGACCTGCTGAGTTTCTCCAGCAATTTCTGATTTTGTTCCATTTTAATTTAATCCCCTCACTCCTTCTGTCCCCTTCCCTTTCATGGCCAGTACCTGTTAGTTGTATTGGACACACTGGCAACTTGGGAGCAGTTGCATAAAAAAAAAAAATCTCTCGGGTCATGTGACACAGTGGCAATGACCCTGCCTCTACACCAGAAGGTCTGAGGTGAAGGTTCACCTGTCTCAGAGGTGTCTCACAGCATGTCTGAGCAGGTTGATTAAAAATAACTAAAAACAGACTGCTGGGTTACTGTGTGACTGGTCGATGCAACGGCATTCTACAAATACACCAAGCATCAAGACAGGGGATTGTGTCTAGTCTGAGACTTCATTATCTGACTTGAAATCCAGTTATCAGACTGTTAGGAGACCCCAAGGTCATGAAAGGTGCAGAGTATTTCTTTCTTTGTAAAACTTGTTGGAAGGAGTGTGATGTACAGTTGAAGCTAGATAAATGGAAGTGCATCCTGTGAATACTGTTCTGAGCCAGCAGAGTCCCATGTGACGGGAATATTGTTTGGGGGGCAGCAGCATAGGATTGCTACCTGTGGAGGCAAAACATTTACTGTGGGAGGCAGCGTGCCAGCATTGGCTACTGGAGATTTAGAACAGGAAATATTTTGGTATCTGCTAAACAACTTTCAGTAATAATGGGATAATTTATATGGAATTTTTCCTCACGAGATTAAATGGTTGGGATTGAATTCATGAAAAGAAAACAGACTTGATTTAATGAGCCTATTGGTCTTTTATATTTCACACATTATTTTATTAGTTGTTTCTACATATAAAACCTTATCAGCCGTGCTGTTTCCCACTCTCCCTCTACAGTGATGACTGGCAGACTATTCAACCACACAAGGCATTGCAGCCAAATCCAAACCAGTTCTGACTCAAAATGGGCACATAGCTATTTTCTAATTAGAATAAAATGTTGATCATATCAGATTGAGGATGAGGAAAGAAATTCCATCACTCTAAAGGTAACAAATATTTTGAAGTCCGGCGTGTCATGGATGCCCAGTCATTAAGTACTGTCAAGACTAAGCTCAATTGATTTTTGGCACTAACAGAATCTCTTTTATAATAAGAGACGCAATCAATTTGGAGTTAGAGATGGAACTTGGAGATGACACACAAGATCAGCCATGATTCATTTAATGTTGTGTAGATGTTCAATGGGTTGTGTGCTTATAACGAGGTCAGCCAGGTGGACCTCACAGAATATGAGTTCTCTGATTGGGTTTGTTAACCTGGTCCAATCAGGGAGCCTTGGCTGACAGATATAAACATGAGTGTCACAGGTTCTGTTCACTCTGACAGCTAGCTCTGAGGAAGCTGGACCAGCATCACGTACGATGTACGTGTAAATAAAGGGTGACTTGGTGACCTCTGTGGAGTTATTTCAGCCATTTCGGCTCCTGTTTCTTCATTTTTACCTTCTAACTGTGTTTTCCAGATTGTGATGCTGACTGATTTTCTTCCTCCGAGGTGCAGGTCACTTTCAGTGTCCTTTAGCCAGTTCAGTGATCTTCCCTGTCTCAATTGGCCAATCCACAACACTGAGTGAGAGCGGATAATGTCTCATAGTCACCTCAAAGCTATTTTCTACGACGTACATAAAGGCAGCTAGAAGTGTGTCTTACATAAAATTGTAGCTAGTTAGCAGGTGTGATGCAAGAACATAGTTGACTGTATTAAGCTTTGGACTTGGAGGACAGAAAACTAACAGTGATTTATACACAGGGCATTAGCAAACTGGCAACAAGTTATACAATGGGTATTAGGTAACTGGCAGAGAGTTACACACAGGGCACTAGACAGCTGGTAATCAATTGCATGGGCACTGGATGGCCGGTAGTGTTTTATATGTAGAACAACAGATGGTTGGCAGTGACTCATGCACAGGGCATTGGATAGTTGGCAATGAGTTATACAGGGCAAGAGAGTTATACACAAGACACCAGATGGCTTGCAATGTGTTACACACAGGGCACCAGATGCTGCCACTGACTTATATACAGTGCACTAGATGTTTGTTTGTCTGTAATGTGGAGGTCACTAGAGTCTGGTAATGAGTTACACACCGGACACCAGTCACAGAAGACAACAGAGAACTGGCAGAGAATTACTCACAGGGTACCAGACTATTTGCATTGAGAGTCATGGAGGACACCAGACAGTTGGCATCGAGTAATGCACAGGACACCAGATGGTTGGCAACAAGGATAACTGATGATGGCGCTGAATTATGTAGTTATATTCGGAGGACAGGGAGAACAAAGCAAGGAAGTTGCATGGAACAATATGAACAATCCCTCCCTCACACCTCCTGAATTTGAGCATTAAATTCCAACCAGCTGTTTTTAATTTTAATTCTGATTGTAATGTGTTACCAGTGGCCCCTTTTGTGGCACAGTGGTGGCATTCCTACCCCTGGTCTGGGAGGCCCGGATTCCAATCCCACCTGCTCCAGAAGTCTGTAATAACATCTTTGAACAGGTTGATTAGAAAATAGGTTAAATTTTTTAAAAGTTGGGCCCTATTGTGGCACAGTGGCAGCATCCCTACACCTGGACTAGGAGGTCCAGGTTCAAGTTCCATCTGATCCAGAGGTCTGTAATAACATCTCTGAACAGATTGATTAGAAAAAAAGGTTAATAAAAAAATTTAATATGTTACCAGTAAGTGGCATAGAGGGCACTTGAGGTGCTGTGGTAGTGTCCCTACCCCTGAGCCTGGAGGCCCAGGTTCAAATCCTACCCACACCAGCGGTGTGTAAAAACATCCCCGAACAGGGATTAGAAAACATTAAAATAAAAAAGTGATTGGAACAGGGGAGGTGGAACAACAAAAGCCACATGGGAATACAGGTGACGCACCTTTTGTCTGTGGTCATCTGAACATACAGAAACCCACTGCCACCAAAAAGTACAGAGAGTGATCCACAACAGGGAGAGTTACTGCGTGTTCAATGCAAAGTGTACACTCTCTCTCCCCCGCAGGGAAACAGCAAACATAGCAAGACCCAGGGAGCATCCATGCCTGTCAGCAAGAGGCATGTTTTAGGGGCTCCGTCAAGGTATCAGTGTAACCAACTAAAGGCGCACAGGTCAAGATCCCTAACAAGCTTCCAGTTCTCCCCCAACTGAGACCAACTCCACCCCATGGAGCACTGATCACCACCTTTTTATCTGAATTGGAGTGGGAGGAACCAGTACGTTAAGGTCACATAGAGCCTGCCTGGTTAGCCAATCATGAACAGCTACTTGAAACACTGCGGATTCACCCCAATTGGCTCCAGTGTAGTAAGAGTAATATTTCTCACCCAGCTGTAGTCTTATCTATTACTCATGCCAGTAATATTGAGCACCCAAGAGTGTGACAGATTTTTTTTAAAATCAAATATAAGGTACTGGATTTCTGATCTAATCTTCAAACAAAGTAGAACTTCCTTCAGCATATGCACCAAATACTGCATCATGCAGCTCATTCTATCAGCCATCTCCATTAATGTTAAATTACAGCGATATTGATTCTCTTTAGGGAGGGGAACGGATGTTGGGTGGGGGAGGGTGGTGCAGAACAAGTGGCGTCACTTAAATAATGTGCAGCTGTGCTGACCTTTGAACCCTATTCCTCACCACAGTAGACAGGTAATGACTATTAGCAATGGAGCTGAACACTAATGAAAGTGGGTTATTAGACAAAGGTTATTGACCTTTCAACACAGTCAAATCACACTCAGAATTGCTAATTCAAGTTCTGGTTAATCCAGTAATTCTCAGTGTAGGGCACAGACTGAGCAATGTAGACCAACTGTGTAATATGAGCAGCAATGATACATTTATTCTCCCTTAAGTTTGTTTTTTGCACTGCTTTCCAGACAACACCAATGTTCCGTGGTACCACAAACCCACAAGTAACTGAACATGGTACCTCCACTAAGTACTTAATGCTCACGAGCGCCTAGATAATGGGCATGAGAGGTTGTTTGGCTGGAACCCAATCTTGTACTCACCCAACCTCTAGCCCCATGTACTTATTTTTAAATTGAGAGATCAGGAGTGCAATGTTTGGCTGAATTTGTGCTCTGCGCCCAGAGCACTGAGGCTAATTATGACACCCTCTGTGACAAGGTAGCGCAACACAGTCTTCAAATTGAACTTGGGAAGCATCAAGTTCCATAGCTCACTTTCCAGCCCATATCCTACAATCTTCTGACTCTGGACTCCTGCACAGCCTTCCCCTCAACACCTCCAACTCCCCCTTTCTACTGTCAGTAGCAGAGTGTTTCACATCATTTCAATCCGACTGTGTGAAGCCTCTTCCCTAAGTCTCAATGCACTGCAACTTACTTCCTCACATTTAAAAGCTTCTTTAAAATCCAGTGCCTTCAGCACCCATTCCTAGGTCTTCTGCTCCAACGCAATGTCCACACTCACTCTGGTGAAGCACCTGGGTACCTGGAGAAGATGCTGTTTAATGCAAGTTGCTGCAGTTCTAAATTATGGAGCAAATTTGACAACTGATAGACATCAATACAGTTTAGCGATGAATTGTTATTAAGGTTTTGGCTTTTCCCAGTGGAGCTGTTAGTGCCTACTCTGTGCAACAACAGAATGAGTTAAATTGTCGATAGCTGACCTTTATTTTCTTATTGCATATTGTTTGCTATTTCCTTCATAATGTCACCTCTAAGTTGTCTTCCTTCAAGGTAGTAAAAGTAGTTTAAGTACCTTAATTGTTCCTTGTGACTCATTATTTTAGGTGTCAGTCAAGGCATTCATAACCTAGTCATCCAGAGATCCCAGTTAACGCTCTGGGTTCAAACACCCCAAAAGTTGTTACCTGAACCCAACTGCCCTTGAGCTGAGGTGGTGCCAATTCTCAGTCAACCACATTGTTGTGTGTCTGCTGTCACATGTAGCTCAGATCAACTAAAAGGACATTAGTGAACCAGCTGGGTTCTTAAAACGACAAGCTTAACCACCACTGGGACTGGCTTTTAATTCCAGATTAATTGAAGTCATATTCCACCAGCTGCCTTGATGGGATTTGAACTCAATTCCCAAGAGCATTAGTTTAAGCCTCCTAATTACTTAACCCAATGACATTACCAAAACAACCACCATCTCGCTCCTCAGTACAGTGCTCCAAAAAGTGACGTCTGTGCACAGCATTCAAAATTAAAATTAAAGGAGCATATCAAACTCAAAATCATCAATAACAGGAGTTTAAGAGCATATGGATTACTAGAAGCTAAAGAAGAATCACACCATTTAGTATCAGCCTTAAGACATTCTACGGCAGAATGAATGGTTAAGCTGTAATCTAGTGGAGAGAGACAAAACGGCTACAGGCAAATGTAAAATTGTTTTTACAGTAAGGTGCTAAAAGCTTTTTACAAGAACAAGGCAGTCTGAAGTGATTTTACAACATATTGCAAAAGACCTAAACTACTGTTAAATGACTAAGTGGTTTTCACTGAAAAAAAGTGGAGTTGAGGATCAAATTAACCTTTTAACCTATGGCATAGTAACAGATACTCGTAAAATATAAGATATGTTCATGTCTCAAGAGAGGACTTGGGAAGTTGAGAGAAGTGATGAGCCAGAGCTTGGAGTTAGTTAGCGTACACATCACCCCAGAGGGGGACAGGTTAGACAGCTGAGTGAGAAAAGCAATTTCATGCTGAGTGACCCTGCAGATTGTAATGTTTTCTTCCCCCTACAATACCTCCGAAATAATGAAGCTTTGAAGATGCTTCCAAAAGACAACAAACATGAGAATAACACTAAATAAGTGGTTCCTGCAATTATTTGATGAGTTCAACACAGCCACCGGAAACTCAGAAGGTCCTGGCTTCCAAACCTCTCTGTGTTTGGTTCAATGATCTCAGCTGAGGCGGTGAGATGAACAGTACAACTGGATACTATGCCCCTGGCTTAGACAGACAGTAAAATTAGTTCAGGGTTCTCATTCCTCATTGCTATCTCAGTGATATTAGTGTCACAGAGTCATAGAGCTGTACAGAAACAGACTATTCAGTCCAATCGTCCATGCCGGCTAGATATTCTAAATTAATCTAGTCCCATTTGCCAGCATTTGACCCATATCCCTCTAAACCCTGCCTATTCATATACCCAGCCAGATACCTTTTAAATGTTGTAACTATACCATCCTCCACTACTTTCTCTGGCTGCTCATTCCATATTGGATAGGCTGCATTTGTAAGGTCCTCAAACAAAGTATGCTTTCCCTTTGAGATTTTGCATCCTTATGATTCTGTCCTGATGACAGTAAGGTGCATAACTACATTAGCATGTCTCTTTTATTTTAAACTGTAATCAAGCAACCAAGTGACTATTAAGTATAAACCCTGACGATATGTATGATGAAGGTGGAAGGATGGTAGTGTCACTGGATTAATAATTCTGCAACCACAGTTGATGCCCCAGGGACATGGGTTCAAAACCTATACAGCAATGGGTAGAAATTAAACTCCATACACAAGGAAAGATCTGCTATCAAAAGCTCATCTCAATGACAGTAACCATTGTTGCAAATAAAAAAAAACATTTTGGGAAGGGGGATGCCCTCTCTATCTGATCTAGCCTACATGTGACTCCAAACGCATAGCAATGTGGTGACTTAGAACTGATCTCTGAAATGGCCTGGGCAAGCCACTCAAATCAAGGTCAGTTAGTGACGAGCAACACTTGACAGTAACATCTATATCCCATGAAAAATGAAGAAAAGGAACAGGGAGAGGAGAGCTCTGAGACTGATGCCTAACTTTGAAGGATACATAGGTTTTTTTTAGAACTGTGACCGATAGCTCAGGCAACATCTTCAGGAAAGACATGGAAGAAATTCCAATTCATTGACTTACAATATTGAGTGTGAAGTCAGGAGCCTCGTTTGCATTTGGTAAGGGTCAAAGTGGACACAGCTGCTCATAAATAAAGGACCATTGTGGTCAAATGTTCAAAAGTAAAGCAAAATGTGTTGGAAATACAAGGTACAGTCTGATTGGCATTTGAAGGAAAGAAGCTTCAGGTGATGCATTCATTAGATGGGGGCAGACAGCCATGTTTGACAGACTGATCAAAACAGAATAATCTCCTACTGTTAAATTCAGTGCCTTGGCTAATAAAGGCAAGTAGCCCATATGCCTTCTTAACCACTTTATCAACCTTCCCAGGATCCTAACATTCTTCACACAATCCCTTGCCTTGTTTGTCCCGCCCAAATGCATCACCTCACTTTTACCTGGATTAAATTACATTTGCCACTGATCAGTCCAAATGACCAGCCCATCCATATCCAACCATTATCTAATCTTTAATGTTTATTACAATGAAATCAGATCTTCAAGATCATGATCTTTTATTTAAACAAAAGCTTATTATGTTGAGGAATACATCTGACATAAAAAACAGCTGTAGAGTCTTGTGTCTTTATCCATGTCTGTTACTCAAAAACTTTCAAGATACTGAAACTCAAACTAATAACTACTGTCATTATTATTAGTCCATCTGTGAGGGTTGCTTTATTAAGAAAGGACTTCTTAAAGGGCCACTGTCATCATGAAAAGTTCCACAGGGTCAAAGCTGAGGTAAACACAGTGATAGCCAATACCCTCCATAACCTCTGTGTTTCTCCACTTCTGAGGTCATACCCGAGTTTATTCTTCCATCATTGGAGGCCATGCCTTCAAATCGAGGGAGAATGCCCCGCTCTTCTTCAAAATGGTGTTGTGTGATTGTTAACATCCTCTAGAGCAGCTAGATAGGGCCTCAATTTAAAGTCTCATCCAAAAGGCAGCACCTCTGACAGTCCAGCATTCCCTCAGTACCACACTGCTGCATCAGCTTCGATAATTACCCTCAAGCACGACTTTAACACAGAACCTTGTGACTCAAGAAGGGAGCATGTTAGACAGAAGAATGAAGAACCCACAGAGTCACAGCTGACAAATGCCATTACTGAGATTCTGTGTTTAATGAATATACATGATTGAAACCAGCTGTGTGCATTGTATTGTCAGCTCAGTTGGTTGTATGGTTTGTAATGCCAACAGTGCAGGTTCAACTCCCATGCCAGCCAATGTTATCATGATGGTTCCTCCTTCTCAACCTCTCCTTTTGCATGAGATGTGGTGACCCTAAGGTTAAACCACCACCAGTTATCTCTCTCTCTATTGAGGGAGTGGGACTATGGTGACTTACCTTTAGGGCCCACAGACCACCCTTCACTCACAGTTATTGACAGACCTTACTACTCAAGTCTTTTGCCTCCTCTTTATTTCATATCTTGCCTGGCTGCAGCTTGTTGTTTAAGCTGGAACTCTGCGTGGTTCCTTCTCCTTAGCATTCCTTTTGTTTTTGCTGAAGAACAGCCAATGAGGACATGGGGCTAATGCAGTTTCTCTGCAGCAAGTGAAAGGGACCCATCAAAACACAAGCAACGACGACGAAACCCTGGGTCCAGATATTTCTGTGAGAAGCGCCTGGTTTGAATTTGACATGATTAAAATGACGACCTCACTGCAGCAACTCCATGTCCCCTTTCTGTGTGCTCTTTAGGGTAACCTTCAGATAAGCAGGAGACTGAGGTATCCAGACAAAAAGCTCATGAGCTGAGGTAGATTGGATCTTTAAAGTGCTCAGTATCTCCTCAATTTATGAATACCACTGAGGTTGGGTTGTGCAGTTCAATTCCAGCTTCTATCTCAGACATCTAAACTTCTATCTACTCCAAGCTGATAGCTGTATGATTCCAGTAGTCTCAATACAGAAGATAGTATCATCTGGGCCATACAGTTCTCTCTGTCCTCCAGACCTGGACATGATTTTCAACCTCCAAACATCTATCCTTCCACTCTTTGTCATGTCAGGAAATTGCCTCATTTCCCTTCCAATTTGTCATGTGAGAGTCAAACTAGTTCCTTTTGAACACAAGCCCACAACAAATCAAAAAACTGCCAATACTTGGCTCTGGTCTTAAGAAGTTGTGACAGGACATATAACAGTAAAGAAATAATGTTCATTTTATATAGAACACTGATTAGACACCAGTTGAAACACTACATGCACTTTTTGGCAGCTGTTGCAAAATAAAAAGACATTAAAGCCATTGAAATCCTACAGCACCGACTCTTAAAATGAGAATGGTGATGGAAAACTACACTTATGAGGGGCAACTTGATATACCGGAACAATTTCCACTGAAGTCAGGAAGACAAAGAGAAGATTTAAGAGACATTTTTAAAATTATGAGGATTTCAATAGAGTATAGGGAAATACATTTCCTCTATTGGGAAGTTGGAGATGAAGGGTCATCAATTTAAAACTATTGCTACAGGAGTGAAGAGAAAGGTTCACAGAAACTTCTTTAAACAGAACACTGTCAGAGTGTGGAATACTTTGCCAAAGGGAATGATGGAGTCAGACCCTGTTGTATCATTCAAGAGAGAAAAGAAATTGGATAAGTATTTCAAGCAGAGAGAGAGAGATGCAGAGCTTTGGGGATAGGGAAGGTCAACAGGATTAGTTTTGAACTACGTTATTGAGTTTGACATGTCAAATGGCCGTCTTCAACACTGTAAAGCCTAATATTTCTTCCCCAGCAGGCTAGTCAGAGATATTTCTTCCATTACCCAGGAAAATCATCACCCAAAGAAACACTTTCCACTTCTCGTTGTGGTACCTGCCATACTGATTCCTGCTGCATAGCAGGAGAATCCAACTGCCTGTGGAAATGACACAATAGAGCTTTCATGAATCTACAATGCTGCCAAGTTCGCAGAGTGCTCATAGAATCCCCTTATAGTGGAAGCAGGCCACTCAGCCCATCAAGTCCACACTGGCCCTCCAAAGATCATCCCACCCAGAACCATCCCCCTACCCTTTCCCTCTAACCCTGCACTTCCAATGACTAATTGATCCAGGCTGCACATCCCTGGATACTATGGGTAATTTAGCACAGCCAATCCACCTAACCTGCAAATCTTTGGACTGTGGGAGGATACCAGGCCACCCAGAGGGAAACCCACGCAGACACAGGGAGAATGGGCAACCTCCACACAGACAGTCACCCAAGGGTGGATTTGAACCCAGGTCCCTGACTGTGTGAGGCAGCAGTGCTAACCACCGAGACACCGTGTCACCTGTGTAAGCTATATACCATCCACTGAACTCTCAAAAATAAACTAAACAAATACCGTGAAAATAAATACTATATCAGACTCAAAAAATTAATTCTGCTTCCGTATCCACAGATGCTGCTAGACCTGCTGAGTTTCTTCAGTATTTTGTCTTTCTATTTCAGAAATGGACAGCGTTTTTTCCTCTTCATTTACATAACACCAATGCATTGATATGCCTTAACTCACTGATTTCATGACCTAGCAAAATATTATACCATCTTCATTTCATCTATGTGTAGGTGAAATGAGATACCTTCCGGAAAACAGATGTTTCTTAACATTTGTTTTAACCAGCACTCATTTTGAAACTCATCATTGTAGTGACTGTAACCAGGGTCAGATGGATCTCATTGACTATGAGATCCTTGATTGGGATTGTTAACCTGGGCCAATCAGGGACCCCTGGCTGACAGATATAAACAGGGGATTCAAAGTCATTCTTTATTCTAGGGACTGGCTCGGAGCTGGCTGGTCGGAGCCCATGTAAATAAGGGGTAACATGGTGATGGGATTCCAGCCTCTGAGCAGTTATTTCAATCATCATCTCCGGGGTGCCTCTGACCGACTGAGGAACATAGATTTTGATTACTAGTGTCTCAAAACTGAGGCTGAGGCAGAGGTTTACCAGGCAATGATCTGTGCGTCTCTCTATGTTTTAGGCACCTGCACACCCTGCAACAGGTATCATAAAGAAATACCATCAGTTGTGCCCTCGCGAGATCCTCCAAACCTGGGGACAAGAAAGGCAGTACAACAGCAGCATCACTTCCCAAGTCAACTTGCCCCACATCAAAATGTTACTCATTCAAAACAAATATTGTTGGGCTTGACATGTGGCTCATATACCTGACATCAGGCTCCCGAAGCACCTGCTCCACTTGGGATGCTTCCCAAGAGGACAGCAGAAATGTTTTGGAGATGTCTCTGAAGAGGTTCAAACATACTCATGGGAAACCCATTGTGACTGAACAATATGGAGAAGACTCATTCGGGTAGATGCCAAACACACAGATATCATCAGGAGCATGCAGAGACAAAGTCAAGGCTGGGGAGAGAGCACACAAACCTTCAATCAAGTCATTTACCCAACCCTTCACACACCAACTGCCCACATGTGGCAAAATCTGCAGCCGACACATTGGACTGATTAGAGGTCCTAGAACAATCGAATCAGACTGGATGCAAGTCATCCTCAATCCCAAGAGGCTGCCTTAGAGAAGATTCACCAACAAAATACAAACATGAATCACATAAAGGCGCATAGTCTCAAAACAATATTGCTTAATTACACTTACTGTTTAATAATTAAACGTTCTTTTGAATTAAAATTATTGTGAATATGAAAGTGACCTAAACAGAGACACTGAAGCAGTGCTACTAGCTCTGTAAATAAGCGCATTGCCCAAAGCAATACAGATTGGGAAGTTACCAGGCTCAATTATGTGCATTTAGTTGGTCAGAGGGGGAAGAAGATAATTGTGTCTCCAGCTCCCCATTAGCATCCAACTGGGAGTACTTGTGTCTGAATATTGTTTGCTGTGACTAAGAAAGTACAGGATGAGGCTCACATAAGAAGCTTTCTTGACTAGCAGATACAAAGCTACAATACTCACTATCCTAGAAAGATAGTGCACTTTTCACACCCTCAAGACAACCCAAAGGAGCTTGGAATCAGTGAGCTGTTTAAAGTGTGGTTGCTGCCATAACAGGAAAACATGGTGGCCAAATATTGTACACAGATGGATCCCAAAAATTTTACTAATGACCAGACAATCTGTTTTAGTAATGGAGGTTGAGCAATAACTATTGGCAGCTCCAGCAGTGGAGCACATCATTGGTACAGCGCTGAAATGTTAGTTTGGATCATGCGCTCAAGTCCGAGCGTGGTTCTGGAACCCATAACCTTCTGACACAAAGGCACAAGCACTACAACTGAGTTAGGACAGTCTTCCAGGTCATGTGAGAGGATGACCATATGCTTGAGCCACAAGAGGGCAACTGACAGCTATGGCACTTTACCTAATATAAGGTGTGACATAAATACGCACTCTACAGAGGGATAGCACAGTGTATCGATTCTGTTTGGAGTGGGGGGGTGAAGTTGGAAATCTATGAAGTTAATGCTATGTTCCACTGAGCAGGGTAGTGATTATGTTACTGAAATGGAAAACCAAATTGTAGGTTCCAATTCTACCATGACAAATTTTCACTTTTGGTAAATCTGACCTGAGCCAGGCAAGTCATGAAAGTCTCTGGATCACAAGAGAAATGAATCCAGCTGATTCTCCAATATTCTTCAAGGAAGAGAACCTGCTGCCCCAGTCAAGTCAAGTTTACACAGCATTTGACTCTTACTGAGTGTCACTCCATTATATGCACCAGGGACAAGAAATCAATGCAGCATTGCCTACATCCTGAAAAGCAATGAGCCACAAGACAAAAATAAAATACATCTATCCTCTTGAATTCGTACCTTTCCTGCTAAATCCCACATCCTACGTCAATTATTTTCTGGAGCTTCAAAAAAAAAAGGTTTTGTTGTGAATAGAATATCACACGCACAGCAGTAAGTTATAAAGACATTACTCATACATGGCAGATTCCTAATTAATGCACACCCACGATGTTCCTTATTGGCAAATTTTTCTCACCATCTCAAAGAAATTCCCAGCAGTCATGTAAAGGAATCGGAAACAATACATTTATTCACCTTACAGAACAGATTTTCAGAGCTCCTATTGCCAATGGGGAGCCTCATCCACCAACCTCAGATGGTCACCAAATCTTAAACACGATATGGAGGCAATAGAGAGGACTGACATAGGAAGCACTAGAATGGGAACGTTATACCCATCAGGAAAGAATGAACAGGCTGTCAAGGTCCGGCACTACGTGCTGAGGGACACAATAAACTTGGAACAGCTGCTGCTGAGGTTCAACAGAGCCATTCAGCTATAGTTCACTGCGGATCTGGAAACTGTAGGATCCCCTGTACTGTGTGCTTCACAAAACAAAATGTGTGATGTGACAATCAAGAATATTAAAAATGTATTGAGGCGCCTCAGAGTGGAACAGAGTGCATAGAGAAAAGTTTATTTTGACTACACTCTCTATAATTTCCAATTTGGAGTGTTTTGGCCTTAGGCTGCACACCTGACAATGGAATGTACATTGCAAATATTAAGACTACTGTAATTGTATTGAGTAAAATTAATTGTATGGAATCAAGCTGAATTTTATTGCAAAAATGATAAAAGTTACATTGAAATATTTTGTCATGAATTTTTACAGATATAATGGATAAGGCATATTTTTGGCAAAAAAAAAATGGTATTTTTGTTTCCTTTTGTAGGGAAATGGCTGATGGATGATCTGTGAGAGATCTTAGGAATTATGGAAGCTTTGGCTGTGTCATAGGGCTTAGTTTTCATCTTAGAAGCAGGTGGGACCGTTTTTGGGTCCTGCTCCTGCTCCTGGGGTGGGTGATGGAGGAATATTGACTGCTATTTTGACTGGGGCACCCTATAATTAGCATGGAGGCAGGTTCCCTGTCCAATTAGCGGAAGCGAGCAGAATCTCAAAGATCGAATCAGAAGCCTTACAGCTTCAGACAAGCACCCAACTATAGTAGAAGCTAAGTAACTGAGAGGGTGCTTCAACAAAAAGGCCACCTTCTCAGCAATTATTTTTAATAGAATTAATTAAATCATGCAAAAAAAAAAGCCAGGCCACACTGTGGGGGTTGTGGGAAGGTGGGTGGGATGGCATTGAGAAGAAGGCTGAAAATTTCCCATAGTCTTTCACTGCATTTCAATCCAAACGTGCAGGGAGGACCCCTGGGGACAAGTGACAAGTGTGTGTGTGTGTCTGTCTGTCTGTCTGTGCCTGTGCACGTGTCTGTTTGTGTACGTGCGTGTGTCATGTTTGCGTGTGTGCATGTGGGGGGGTGTGGGGGTGTCCTTTTGTGAGGAACTAAAGACCATCAACAGAGGTTAGCCACCAAGTTGTCAACCAGGGGATTCAAGTTTTCAACAAGTCCTATAGGGAAATCAGGAGAGAATTCTGTACCCAGAGAGTGGTGAGCATGCAGAACTCAGTACCACAGGGAGTAGTTGAAATGAATTGCACAGTTAGAAGTGCATTTACAAAGAAGCTCAATAAGTGCATGAGGAATAAGTAAATGGAGGTGATGGAGGTTGAGGCATGCCTCAATAGCAGTGTGAATACCAGCATGGACTGGCTGAACTGAAATGATTTGTTCCTGTGCTGTAATGTAATGTAATGTTCCCGGAGGATCCAGGAATTAAAGACTAATGTCCTGGCTACTGCTGAGAGCAACACAAGAGAAAAATCAGAGTTGCACTTTATAATTGTCAGCATTTTATTTTAATTCCCCTCCCCATATTTTCTTTGACTACTGTATTTATCGGTGATAAAAAAAAAATCTTGGAAACCAGGAGAAAAGGACCTGCTCTCGTCCAGACCTCGAGAGCTTGGATGAATGGAAGCAAATGTAGCGGATGATATTTGATGCAGAGGAGTGTGTAGTAATCCAAGTTGGTAGAAGACCAAGAGGAATTTTAAAAGGAAGGGGTACAATTCGGAAGGGGTACCAGAGCTGAGGATCCCAGGGAAATCTCTCCTGATTTCCCTATAGGATTTGTTGAAAACTTGAATCCCCTGGTTGACAACTTGATGGCTAACCTCTGTTGATGGTCTTTAGTTCCTCACAAAAGGACACACACGCAAACACGACACGCACACCACACACATGATACAGACACACATGGCACAAATGCACATGACATATGCACACGACACACAACGCATGCAACATACAACACACACGCGCACGACACAAACACGACATGGGCACACGCACACGGTACAAATCATTGAGGGCAGATTGAAGAGGAGCTCAATAAGCTTTACCAGTTCATGGGTCTTATATGAATAGAGGCGCAAGGCTCAAAAGCAAAGAACTTATCATGAATTGTTATAAACATCAATCGGAGAATTGCGTCCACACTTCAGACGGGGCGTGAAGGTTTAAAAGAAGGCTCAGAAAAGATTCACAAGAATTTTTTTTTTTTAAAAATCTTTCATCGGATAAAACTGTCACTGAAAAAGCCAACATTTGTAGTCCACCACCATTGCCCCAGAAAAAGTTGTAGAGAGCCATCTACTTAACCCGCTGCACTGCATCAGTTTAGCTAAACCTACAGCCTACAATCCCACTTATTTCATCAGCCATGCGTTGACCTGAGGTTCGTACACAGCAGAGGCTGGAGAGAGACCGGAAGTGAATGCATCAGCGTGTCGTTCGGTGTGTGTGGACCCTCAGAACAGCCACGCAGCTTATAGGGAACATTTCCTCCAGCTCTGTTGAAAAGCTAGTCCCAGGATTTTGATGGAGCAACAATGAAGTACCAGCCATATGATTCCAAACCAGGATGCTGTGCAACTTGGAGGTGGTGGCATTCCCACGTATCTGCTGCTCTTGTCCTTCTCGATGGTAGACGTCACAGATTCTGATGGAGGAGCCTTGACAAGTTGCTCCAGTTCATCTTGTAGATGGTACACACACTGCTGCCACTGTGCATTGTTGGCAAAGGAAGTGAAGGTTTAAGTTATTGGATTGGGAGCTGACCAAGCCGCCTGCTTTGTCCTGGATTTCACCAGTATTCAGTCCCTCCACTACCAATGCACAGTGGAAGCAGAGAATGGCCAAAGGGATGAAGGGCTTCAGTTAAGTGGATGACTTGAAGCAGTGGGGCTGCTCTCCTTTGACAGAAGTTTGACAGGGGATTTGATAGAACATTTCAAAATCATGACAGGTCTGAACAGAGTGGATGGGGAGAAATTGTTCAATTGGTGGAAGGATCTAGAACAACAGTGTGTTGATTTAAGGTGAATGGCAAAAGAATCAAAGATCAGATGGGGAGAAATGTATATGATACAGTAAGTAATTAGGATCTGGAATTTACTGGCTGAGAATGTGGTGGTGGCCCATTCATTCAAGGATTCCCAAAGAGTAATTGTCTTCGTAAGAAGAAAATATTGGGTGAGATTATGGGGAAAGGGTCAGACGATTGGGACTAGCTGAGTTGTACTTTCAGGGAGCTAGCAGAAGCATGAATGGACAAATAGCCTCCTTCTACACTCTAACCATTTCATGAAAGGGAAGTCATGAAATTGTTGCCATCTATTATCCACGATCTTAGAAAATTAGCCCTTGAAATGGTGCATTGCTTAGTCTGAATATAAGATAAATCAAAATGGACATGGAATTTACCTTTCAATAATGCATTTGGTTTACAAAGTGCAAAGAGCAGGGTTTAAAAATAGAACAAACAAGCTGAGTCAGTGCCTTGTCTTTATCATATAGAATAAAGCAGCACTGAAGGAAACCATTCAGCCCATCTTGTCTGTACTGGATTTTTGAAAGCTTTATCCAATTCATCCTATTCATTAGTCTTAAAGGCAGGGTTGGGGCTTTTGAGGTGCAGTGACTGGCTGTGCCTCCGAATCAGCAAGTTCTGGGTTCGAATTCCATCTTCCACAAAGCTATGTCTGAACAGGGTGATTTAATGTAATTTTTTTAAAAGGAAAGTCTTGTTGGGCGCCCAATTCATCCAATGGAACAGTGAGTTAATCCAACGAATACCAGATTCATGGTCTATGATCTATAAGCAAACATTAACTGGAAAATGGATAGGACCTTGATATTTGACCTCACCGTGTTAGGGGGAAGAATGAATAGCCATAGTGAGATCTGAACTCACATGTTCAGATCATAAATTCAAAATTTCTAATCCGGTAACATAACTACTACTCCACCATTTTAGCAATTCTGATTATTATCAGCACAGATTTTGAGGTCAGACTGCTTTGCTGGATATATGGTACGCTTCTAATGTGGTGTCTTATCACATCCTTGAATTCACACCAACATTTTAGCTTATTTTTTAAAATTAATTTGTTGGGAATGTTTTGACATACTTCTGTGGGAGTTGGCACTCAAACTTGGACATTTTAACTCAGAGGTCAGAACAGTGCACAAGACCCAAATCCACCCCCTCCCACCCAACACCATGCCACACCAAAATTTTAAAGTTACCCCAACAGTATTAACATAATATTTAAATTAACTCACATTTAATCTTCTGACACTCTGAAATATTTGTTCAGTGTACTTAATTAAAACAAAGTAGAGTTTTTCTTTTAAATAAGTACATTAAGATGCTCAACAGAGGTCACAATTCTGACAAATCCCGGAAACCTTTTTGGAAAAACAGCATTGACAGTGTCCGCAAAATCCAAATCCCCATGGGCCCCAACCATAAAAGTGAACGTAAAGTTACCAGAGTCCTGCTCTCTCGGTGGAGAGGCAACTGCTGGTGGTTTAACCTGAGGGTTACAATGCTTCAGATGAGGGGAAAGGGAGAAGAGTAGTCCTTCATAACTGGCTCAGCTGGTGTGGGAATTGAACTCATGTTGTTGGTGGTACTCTGTACCACAAACTGGCTGTCCAACCAACTGAACCACTTTCCAACCAACCATAAAGACAGACAAAACAATCATCACCAATGTCTTCATTTGTTTTACTCCTGTGGAGGCATCACAGTGACACCCAACTTCATGCCCAATTAACGTCCTTCAGGGTGATGTAAATCTCTACCCGAATTCCCCTTTTCCAACTCCAGATTCTAAAGCCTACTGTATTAAACAGCAATAGCTCAAGCCGAGGTTGTTTAATGCAGCAACACTTAGATTTATATAATACTTCAAATGTAATTTAAAAAGTCCCAAGGCACTTCACAGCAGCATTATAGAACAAAACATGACTCTGAGCATGGAAGGAGATATTAGATCAAAGTGACCAAAAGCTTGGTCAAAGTGATACATTTTAAGGAATGTCTTAAAGGAGAGAAGTGAGCAAGAGAGGCTATCTAGGTAACTGCGGCACTACCCCTATGACGTTTAAAACCAGGGAGATGCCAAGGAAAAGTGCAAAAACCTCAGGGGGTATGGGCTGAAGGAGATTAGAGATTGGGAGGGTTCAATCCAGAGAGAGGTTCAGAGACAAGAGTGGGAATTTTAAAATCAGGACGTTTCTCGACCAGGAGCCAATGTAGTCAATGAGCACAAGGGTGATTAGTGAACAGCACCTAGTGTGAGTTAAGACATCAACTGCAAGGAGCTCGTGGAATTCCCAAATCTAGAGGCAATGAGCATAGGGATAGCATCCCTACGTCTGAGCCAGGTAGGCCCTGGTTGAATTTCCACCTGCTCCAGAGGTGTGTAATAATATCTCTGAATTGTTTGATTAGAAAATATCTAGAAGTAATGAGGGTTTTGACGGCTGTTATGTAGCAAGAGGGCAAAGTTATGGTGGAATTGTGGCCTTAGTGATGATAGTGTTTGTAATGACACTGGTTTAACCTCACAGCATTGACAAGGACAGAGATAGAGTTGGCAGCTGGGGAATGGATCAGGACCCAAAAATAATGTCTTTGGGCTCTCCAGTATTTAATTGGAGGAAACTTCAAACCCATTCAGTTCTGGATGCTGGTAAGCAATCTGATAATTTCGCAACACTGGAGGAGTCAAGAGAAGAGAGAGTAAAGTAGAGCTGGTTATTATTAGTATACATGCAGCCATCAAGCCTCTTGACTTTCAGGACCTCCACAGTTCAGTTTCACACAGAGCAGTGCACTCACCAACCGAGATTTCAAAGAATTTGCCACCCAGTTATTTTCCGATTTTGTTGTACTTCAACGTGCAAACATATGAACTTGAACATGCCGACAATTTCCAATTTGATCAAAGCTTAGTTATCAGAAAAAGGAACCCAATCTACACCCACTGGGAAAGGCACGTGCTGTCAACCAGAGCACCCCATTGTTGACCTGAGCAAAATTTGTTAACTCAACACAGACCAGAGTAAGAAGCTCATACATTTATACAGGGTAAGTCGATAGAAAAACAGCAATTAGAACTTCCTTCAGTCTCTCTATTTTTGTTCACTTAGCACAGGAATATAGAAACTGTTTCTCTTTGTTGATTACTCAGAGGCTTCCAATAAAACCCATGGGCCATATGGACGAGTCAGAGCTCATTGGTAAATGCACTCCAGCTGCATTCCTGTGCCTCTGGAACTTCCGCGCTTATTAAATTTAAATTTATTATTTAATTATTATCGAATTTAAATCCATGTTCCTGTTAATTTCCATATATCTTGAGCTACTAATCTTGGTGTCCCAATTTGGGATTTATTCAACAATGAGGTAATAACATTAAAAATAGCTCTTTCCAAACCTCCACAACATTGATACTGGATAAAATCAGCAAGGTCAAAAAATACCAACACAAATACAACAGTTTATATCTACTCCAGACAGCAGGTTACCAGAACTTGAGGAACCGTAAGCTGTGGTTTCAACCCTGCTAATCAGGACAAATACTTTCCTAAAATGTGTATAAACAGCCATCACTGAAGGGACTGAGTCGAGTAAAACTGCCAACTTTAAACCGCTGTATCTTCGTGGCAGTTACATTATTCCCTCAGTTCAATCATTGGCCTTCAAGTCTCTGATATCAGCTTACTGTTTAAAACCACAATGTTCATCTACTAGGTGTGACAAACAGGAATTATCAGTAAATATTCAATTTATTCTTAGGCAGAGCTCGCAATAAATATCTAATAACTCCACCATAAAATGTGGAGATCAATACTCAGTTTGGGTTCTACCGGGGGCAATCAGCACCAGACCTCATTATAACCTTGGTCCAAACATGGATAAAACAGAGGTCAGGTGAAAGTGACTTCCCTAAATATTAAGTTGTCATTTGAACAAGTCTGATATCAAGGAGTTTTAACAAAATTAAATTCAGTGGGAATCGCGAGAAAACCCTCCACTGCTTGGAGTCATACGTAACTTAAAGGAAACAAGTTTTAGTGGTTGGAAACCAATCACCTCAGCCACTGAACATTTCTGCAGAGTTCCCCAGGGAAGTGTCCTTGGCCCAAACACTTTCACCTTTTCATCAACAATCTTCCTTCCTCCATAAAGGACAGAAGTGGAGGTGTGCACTGATGCATTCACAATCATCAGATACCGAAGCAGTTTGTGCCCACAAGCAACAAGACCTGGATAACATTGAGGCCGAATTGCTGGGCAGCGTTACATAGACATTACATGCCACTTCAGTGCAAGGCAGTAATCATTCCAACAAGAGAGAATCTAACCATCGCCCTATGACATTTGATGGCATTACCATTGACATCTCACCATCAACATCCTGGGAAATGACCAATGACCAGAAACTTAACTGTTACCAGGTGGAGCATTCACAATAAAATGGTCAAATAAGTCATGCAAAAAAAATCTAAACTGGTATGATATAGTGGGGATTACAGAGATGTGGCTGTAGGGTGATCAGGAATGGGAACTGAATATTCAGCAGTTTTCAGTTTCTAGAAAGGACAGACAAAAAGGAAAGGGAGGTCGGGCAGCACTGCTGATTACAAAGGAAATTAATGCGAGTGTGAGGCAGGATGGTAGCTCTGGTGAAGTAGAATCTGTATGGCTGAAGTACCAAGAAGTCAAAAACAATAGTAGGAACTATATCCACACCGCAAAACTGTCGCAGTAATATTGGGGTAGGCATTATAAAGGAAATTAGATATGCAAGGTTTTTTTATTCATTTGTGGGATGTGGGCGTGGCTGGCTAGGCCTGCATTTCTTGCCGATCCCTAGTTGCCCTTACAAGGTGGTGGTGAGCTGCCTTTTTGAACCGCTGCAGTCCTCCTGATGTGGGTTGACCCACAATGCTATTAGGGAGGGAATTCCAGGATTTTGACCCAGCAACAGTGAAGGTATAAACGTACAGCTATAACTTTGGGGAACTTCGAACTGCATATAGATTGCGTAAATCAAATCAGTTGCAAAACCTTAGAGGAGGAATTCTTGAGATGTATATGGGATAATTTTATGGATCAATACATTTAAGAAACAAGGGATCAAAGGATACAGGGAGAAAGCAGGAACAGGGTACTGAGTTGGATAATTACCATGATCATATTGGACAGCACAACAGGCTCAAAGGGCCAAATGGCCTACTCCTGCTCCAATGTTCTATGTTTCTATTTAAATACTGTGACAATAAGAGCAGATAAAATAATCAAAGGTATAGATAGAGTGGACAGCCAGAGACTTTTTCCTAGGGTAGAAGTAGTTATTATGAGGGGGTATAGTTTTAAAGTGAGTGGAGGTAGATATAGGGGAGACGTCAGAGGTAGGTTCTTTACTCAGAGAGTGGTAGGGGCGGGAAATGCATTGCCGGAGAGGGTAGTGGAGTGGGCCTCATTAGGGGCATTTAAGCGGCTATTAGATAGGCATATGGATGATAGTATCAGGTAGCTGTGGAGGTTAGATAGACCTTAGGTTTAGGGTAACAGTTCGGCATAACATCATGGGTCGAAGTGCCTGTACTGTGCTGTACTGTTCTATGTTCAATGTTCTATGTTCAAGATGAATGGCTGCGAATTCTGCAGCAATTAAACTCATCTCCTTACTCATCAAAGACTGTCGCCAATGCAACCATGGGTTAAGAGTCTGAAAGGAAACTCTCCACTTACCTGAATACGCACAGCTCTGATGTTCAAAAAGCTCAACACCATCCAGCACAAAGCAACTGCTTTGTCGTCACCCTATCTAACATCATCATTCACTTCCTTCACCACTGATGCCCAGAGCAAGCATTATGTACCATTGACAAAATGCACTGCAGTAACTCACCAAATCTCCCTTGACAACATCTTCCAGAACAACAATCGCTATTGTCTAGAAAGACTAGGGGAGCAGGTGCTAGGAAACACCAGCTGCAAGTTCACATCCAAACCACACACTTTAATAGAACCCCTCTACTAGTCAGCCCAACAGGTCCACACCAACTCTCCAGAGAACATCCCACACAGACTCAACCTCCCCACCCCATGGGCCTGCATTTCCCATGGCCAATCTGCTTAACCTACACATCTTTGGACTGTGGGAGGAAACCAGGGCACCCAGAGGAAACCTGCACAGGTATAGGGAAAAACATACAAACTCCATACAGACAGTCACCCACAGCTGGGATTGAACCCAGGTCCCTGGGGCTGTAAGGCAGCAGTGTTAACCACTGAGCCACTGCTGCAGTCACACCACACTGACTTGGAACAATACCACCACTCCTTCACTGCTACTGGATCGAAATCTTACACTTCCTTCCCTAACAACACTGTGGATGTCCCTACCAAATGGACTGCAGTGGTTCAAAAAGATGGCATACCATCACTTTCTCAAGGGCAATTAGGGATGGTCACCAAATACTGACCTTGATAGCAACACTTACATCCCATAAATAGATTAAAATAAACAACATTCCCTTAAGGTCTTAAACTGTTTAAAACCCTGAATGCAAGTTTGCTTCCTCAAAGGAGGATAAATAAAGGGGGGGAATCTTTCAGTATCTGAACTCAGAAAATGTAACATGTGACTCAAATCACAAGTTAATTGGGAGCTATTTCCTGGCAGCTGAATTTTTTTTGTCTTTAGTTTCAAATGAGCACTTTAGAAAGAAATTTGAAGACCACGTCAGGGAATCCAGCAGCTGCCAATGGTTATTACAGGTGTGTTGTCAGTTCACACGGACCAGGAGGGTTCCTGCTTTGATTGCCAGTCTTTGCTGATCTCTTGACAGGGTTGACACTCTTGACTGCTATCTGCTGCAAACTGTGTACACATATATTGAGAAAGAACTGTACACAGCTCTGCTGCAATGCCCAACAGAAATGAAAGCTCACTGACATTCACTGTCTAGGAGCATACAGAAAATCTCACAATTTACAGCACAGAAGAAAAACAGCTGTCTCATCAGGCCTGTGCTGGCTATCTGAACAAGCTAACTATTTTGGCCCACACTCTGTCCTTTCCCTATACAAAAAGATTTGCATTTTTCTATCACTTTGCTCAGCCACTAGATATCTCAAAGCACTACACCTAGTAAAGTATGACTAATTGAGGTGATGGCCTAATGGTATTATCACTAGACAATTAATCCCAGCAGTCCAGGTAATGATCTGAGGACCTGGGTTCAAACTACATTCAATAAAAATCTGGAAATAAGTAACTGTAATCATTGAAACAGTGGGTAACTGTCAGGGGGAAAAACCTAGCTTGTTCACTAATATCCGTTAGGAAGGCAGGCTACTATTCTTACCTGGTCTGGGTTATACATGACTCCTGAACCACAGCAATGTGTTGACTCTGAACTGCCTTCTGGGCAATTAGGGATGTGATAAACATTGGCCTAGCTATATCCTGCCGACGGGAAAAAAAAAATGTCCATACACTTTTGTTCTTTTACTTTTCAAAATTTGATCTTTGGAATCTACTGTGGATTCATTTCCAACACTGTTTCTGGTCAAGCACTCCAGATTCTAGATACTCTTTATACATAAAAATTCTAAGCTTTCCTTCAAAGTTTGGGTTATAATCTTAAATTTATGACAACCTCATTATCCTGATCAATGGAAACAACTGCCCCTGGTTAAGGTATCAACTTTCAACATACAAAGTAAAATAACCACACAAAGGCCAGGTCCTGTCACCAAGGTCACCTGTTATTTACTGGTGCACAGTACACTGACTATGGCCAGCCAGCCAGCTCAGAGTCAGTCCTCAACCGAGGAGATTCTAATCTGCTGGTTATATTAGTTAGCCAAGGTTTTCCCATTTGGCCCAGGTTAACAACCATAATCAAGACCCTTGTAGTTAACAAGACCCACCTGGTCCCAATCACTACATTGAGAAGTGAGGTTACTAACCAGCCCTGATCAAACTGTAGACCAACTTTTCTTCAGGAGAAAAGTGGATGAGGGAGGAAAATTACACAAAATACATGGAAGATTAATCAAAACACATAACGGAGGAACTTTTCAATCTGACCTCAACTGAAAAGCTTAGATTAAGATAATTAGAGGATGGGCAATAAATGCTGGTTTAGCCAGCAATGCCCACATCCCATGATGATATTTTTAAAAATTGCTCGGCGTTTGATTATGTCTGGTGTCTGTGGTTCCCTGTGGGTGATTAGTTATGTCTGTGTTTAGTTACTGAACGAAAAAAATGAAACCGTAGGCAAGTAGCTGTAAGCATGAGAGCAGACATTTTAAACTACTGAATAAATACTCCTTTACGGACATATAACCTGAAGCATTATCTTTGCAGATCTCCAAGGTAGAAAACACAGATCCCAATCAAGATGCCGTGGCCATTGCAAGTGTTTCAAAATCCTAGGGCTAGTGAGGGAAGAAAAATCCTTGGTAATATTCTTGCTCTCAATTATCATCTAGTACCTCCTGCTGAAAAATGGGCTCGTGTAGCTGTCTGGCGAGGAAAATGTGATGCCTCCCTCCCACATTCAAAAGCCCTTCTAATGTGGATGATCCACAAATCTGAAGCATGGTGGACTAGAGGCTCCAAAGAGCACCATTGTGAGAGCTTGCAGGACAACTGGATAGGAGACCATTTTTAGGGGAAAAAAAAACAACTTCCAGGCATAATAAGAGCTGCCGACGCTGGAGTCAGAGATAACACCGTCTGGAGGTGCTGTTCCTCCAGTTTCCAGGTGCTACCACTGTGACACTGGAGGAGGCCCAGAATGGACATGTCGTCCAGGGAGTGGGAGGGGAGTCGAAGTGGATCGCGACTGGAACACACCACTAACCTCCGGATTCAACATATCATTCTCCACCACTTCTGCCACCTGCAACCTGACCCCACAACCAAGGATATATTTCCCTCCCCACCCCTATCTGCCTTCCATAGGGACCACTCTTTCCATGACTCCCTTATCTGCTCCACACTCACCACTAGCCCCACCACCCCCAGCAACTTTCCCTGCAACCACAGGAAGTGGTGCACCTGCCCCTACACCTCCCCCCTCACCGCCATTCAAGGAACCAAAAAAGCCTTCCACATCAGACAGACATTCACCTGCACATCCAGTAATGTGGTCTATTGCACCTGCTGTTCCCGATGAGGCTTTCTCTACATCGGTGACACCAAGCGGAGGCTTGGAGACCGCTTAGTAGAGCGCCTACCCTCTGTTTGTGACAAACGACAACACCTTCAGGTCACGAACCATTTCAACTCCCCCTCCAACTCCCTGGGCGACATGTCCATCCTGGGCCACCTCCAACGTAACAATGACACCACCCAGAAACTTGAGGAGCAGCACCTCATATTCCACCTTGGGAGTACAGCCCAATGGTCTCAATGTGGATTTTACCAGTTTCAAAATCTCCCCACTCCCGGCTTCATCCCATGACCAACCCTTCCTCTCATCCCCGCCTCCTTGGCCTGACACAACCTGTCCATCTTCTCTCCTACCTATCCACTCCTCCCACCTCACTGACCAATCCCCACCACTCCCTACCTGCACTCACCTATCATCCTCACACCTACCTCCCAGCCCCAGCCCCAGCCCCAGCCCCAGCTCCTCTCCTCTCCTCTCCAGTTCAGAGCTCCCTTCCCCCTTCCCCATTTCTGAAGAAGGGTCCCGACCCAAAACGTCAGCTTTCCTGCTCCTCTGATGCTAGCTGGCCTGCTGTGTTCCTCCAGCTCCACACTGTGTTATCTATAAATAACTTCCAGTATTCTTTTACACAGCAGTGATTGGAACAAGGTAAATCCTGTTGACTATGAGATCCTTGATTAGGCTTGTTAACCCCAGCCAATTAGGAAGCCCTGGCTGACCAATAGAAACAGGGGATTGGTATGTTAATAAAGTTATTTGCATACCTAGTGTGTTTTGATGTGTGTCACACTTGCACGCGCACAACAAGGGGAAAATCAGCACTACTGCTGGATGGCAGTTGTATAGGGGTTTATGGAATATAAAAATAGAAACACGGGATTTAGCATCTCCTCACTTCAGGGGACTGACTCTGAGCTGGCTGGCTACAGCCGGTGTACTGTGCACAAGTAAATAAAGGGTGATATGTTGACAGGATACCAGCCTCTGTGCAGTTATGTCATACACTCTTTAAATTTAATGGAGCATCATCTTGGTGAAAAATAATCAGTTCTTAGCTTTGTCGGAAAAGTAGAAAAGTGATACAATTTGAGCTGAAATGTAGCAGTATACAAACAGCCCTAATCACAACAACCCTACATTACAACAGTAGGGAGTCTTGCGGCACAGCGGTAGTGTCACTACCCCTAAGCCAGGAGGCTCAGGTTCAAGTCTCACACTCTGGATGTGTGTCATTACCCTTACGAACATGCTGACTAAAAATAGTTTTAGGGCCTTGTGGTATGGATGTATTGTCCTCACCTCTGCTCTAGAAGATGCTGGTTCAATTCCCACCTGTGTCAAATGTGTTGTAATGTATCTGAAGAGGTTGATTTTTCAAAAATAATTTAATGGGGCTCATACGACCAATGTTCATGTCCCATCTGCTCTGGATGTGTTTTATAACACACGTTAAAAATATCAATATTACAGCATGACTATGTGCCTTAGGTTCTTTATTGTTAATTACATATCAATTATGTTCAATTAGGTACAGGTGAAGAGGCAACACTTGTGGCTTCACTTGAGCACACAAGAACAGATATTACTGATCTTCGAGCGTCTGGTGCAGAGGGATGTCAGCAAGTCAGAGAACCTCCTCCAGTCTGTCTGCACCTGGGCTTGGCCAACTTGGCTATTATCAGGTCCAGGCCTGGTTCACAGCTGCCAATTGTCTGTCCCTCTTCCGTAGCTACACTTATGCCCAGGTGTCCTTGGCGAGGGATCATGCAGTGTCCACCAATACTCTCAATGTCTTTAGACGCAGGTGGACACCGCTGGGGATAGAGTGCTTTATCTTCTCCTCCAAGTCCATTTCCATTTAAAACCCTCCCCCTCTCCTTCCCTCTCTCTCACCTTTGACGGTTTGCTTTACCCTTAATGGGTTTTGCGCGTAAATTAGTCAACTGGAGAACACAGATGGTTTACCGTGAAGCAATGCATTTTGGAAGATGGGAGGGAGGTAAATAGCAGAGCCCTTAGTAGCATCAACATACAGAGGGATCTAGGCTTACAGGTCCACAGTTTCCTCAAAGTGGCAACACAGTAGATATGGTGGTCAAGAATGCATATAGCACGCTTGTCTTCATCGGTCAGGGAATAAAGTGTAAAAACTGGCAAGTCATATTGCAACATTATAGAACTTCAGTTAGGCTACATTTGGAATATTATGTACAGCTCTAGTTGCCACACTACAAGAAGGCTATGGAGGCTTTGGAGAGGGTTCAGAAATGGTTTACCAGGATATTGCCTGGTTTGGAGGGTAATAGCTATGAGGAGAGATTGGTTTGTTTCCACTTGAACATAAAGGAGGAGCTGATATAATTTTACAAAATTATGAGAGGCATGGATAAAATGGATAGATGGAATCTATTTCCCTGGGTCAAGATATCAAATTCGAGGAGACACAATAATAAGGTAAAATGGGGTAAGTTTAAAAGAGATGTGAAAGGCAAGTTTTTTTTTACACAGAGTGTGGTAAGTGCCTGGAATGTTGTTTCAGAGGTGGTGGCGGAAGTGGATACAACAGCAACATTTAAGAGGCATCTTGACAGATATATGAATAGGCAGGGAATAGAGGGATACAGACCACGTAGATGCAAAAGGTGTTTAGAAAGGCATCGTGTGTCAGCGCAATCTTGGTGGGCTGAAGGGCCTGTTCCTGTGTTCTTCTGCTCTTTGTACCTTTCTTTGTGTCTTTGTACTTACTGGTGGTGGTTAATAAGTGAAAAAATACCATGGATGATTTGGTGACTGAAAAAAAATACTTCCAGTTATGTTAAATGACGCTTCTGTATATTAAAAAAACAGTAAAAAGAGACACTGCAGCTCTTATGATGCCGTGGTACTGTCCCTATCTTTAGCCCACAAGCTTGGGTCCAAATCCCACCTACATGAACAGATTGATTGAAAATATCTATGAAAAATGGGACACTTTCTGAAATTGTGGTGTGCTAGAGTTGGGAGCTACGTGGTTGCAATATTTCATTCAGTAAATAAATGTAATGCTGAGTTGAGATTGGGTGCAGTTTCCTCCTTCATCAACTGGCTTTCTAGAAAAAGGCATTTGTTCTCTGCACAGCTCTTTAGGACATCCTGAAGTTAGGATAGGAATTGTATACTTGCAACTCTTATCTTTAGGTATTTTTCAACTAACAAAAAATTCTGCCAAGCACCTTTCATGAAGATAGTACTGATATTTTTGCAATATTCTTTCATAGGAGCATTTGCCCTCTTCTTATTGCATTGTATTTAATTAAATTCACATTCCCAAACTGCTCTGGTAGAATTTGACTTTATTTCTCTATATCATTAATCCAGGCCACTGGATTACTAGTCCAATAGGATAACTATAATGCTATCTTACTCATAGAAGATCACATTTGCAATCAAACACACCAGCTCAGAAAGCAAGTCTACAACCTGATCTACAACCCAAGCTACAAATCTTCTCAAAAACTTTAAATCATATTACAGACTGTGGGCTGCTACAGTCTGGAGGTAATTTTCTAACTTTTCAGGTAACTTCACAGGTCAGCAGCATCTATCAGTACTTAGCAGGGAAACATCTAGGAATCATCTGTTCCTGTGTTCAGCAGAATGATCTAGGACTGCTCAAAGAAGAGCCAGGGATTCTCCAAGTTCAGGTCAACATTCCTTTTTCGAATCACAGCATCAGAAACTGGTTATTCATCTTGTTATTAGTTTTGGAAGTTATTTTTCACAAAGTGTTTATCTATACAACAGAATAAGTTACATTTCAAAGTAACCAATTTGACACAAAGGAAAATTGGATGTAAATCTTTATATTAATCTGATATGATTTCATCCCATCACTGTGCCAAAGTCCAAAGCATTTCATTTTTGTTTGATACAGCAAATGAGGGACTAATTCTAATCTGACTCACTTGGTGGGCAAACCATAAATCCAGGTTACAGAATTTATTTCATAATGCAGTACGTATTGTGAATTTGGCAGCATCGGACTTTGCACCCCATGACTCATTGACCTTTGTACTTGAATTGGTTATAAATTCGGCCACCATTGCAAACAATGTGCCAGATGCATTAATGTGAAAATCATGCTTTTAACACCATTTCAGAGTCTCGGTGCTATGTGACTGTAATCAGAAGGTGAGGTGAGAGTGACAGTCTTTGACATCAAGGCAGCATTCGACCAAGTGCGGCATCACAAGGAGCCCCAGCAAAATTGGAATCAATGGGTATCGGGACAAACTTTTCACTCTTTGGAGTTATCCCTGGCACAGAAGAAGATGGTCGTGGTTGTTGGAGGTCAGTCATTTCAGCTCCAGGACACTGGGGGCAGGAGATCCTCCGGGTGGTATCCTAGGCCCAACCATCTTCAGCTGCTTCATCAATGGCCTTCCCCCATCATAAGGTCAGAAGTGGGGATATTTGCCAATGATTGCACAAGGCTCAGCACCATTCATGACTCCTCAGAATCAGAAGCAGTCCATGTTCAAATGCAACAAGATCTGGACAATATTCAGGCTTGAGTTGACTAGTGGCAAGTAACATTCATGCCACACAAATACCAGGCTATGACCATCAACAATAAGAGACAATATAACCACTGCTCCTTGACATTCAATAGTGTTACTATCACTTAATTTCCCCAATATCAACATCCTGGGGGTTACCATTGACTAGAAGCTCAATTGGACTTCCTACATAAACACAGTGGCTGCAAGAGCAGGTCAGAGGCTAGGAATACTGCAGTGAGTAACTCACCTTCTGACTCCCCAAAGCCTGTTCACTATCGACAAGGCACAAGTCAGGAGTATGATGGAATACTCCCCACTTGCTTGGATGGGTGCAGCTCCAATGGCACTCAAGAAGCTTGACACCATCCAAGACAAATCTGCACACTTGACTGGCACGACATCTACAAGCATCTACCAACTCCACTGCCGATACTCAGCAGCAGAAGTAGCAGTAGCAGTGCATACTATTTACAGGATGTACTGCAGAAATTCATCAAAGATCCTCAGAGAGCAGCTTCCATCTAGAAGGACAAGTACAACAGATACATGGGAACACCACCACCTTCAAGTACCCCGCCAAGCCACTCACCATGCTGACTTAGAAATATATCACAGTTCCTTCACTGTCACTGGGTCAAAATCTTGAAATTCCTTCCCAATTGGCATTGTGGGTCAACCTGCAGCAAGTGGACTGCAGCAGTTCAAGATGGTGGCTCACCACCTTCTCATGGGCAACTACAGACAGGCAATAAATGCTGGCCTAGCCAGCGATGCTGACATTCCAGAAATGAATAAACAAAAGCCAGAACTTGAGATTTTTTTTTCAGTCTTATATCATTTTTGAGGTTTTGAGTTTTTTGAGTTTTAACTTTGGGCATTTGCAAAGCAGAAAACATAGCAAGAACCTATAAGTAGCAATCTGTCTTTTATTGAGAAATAAAGAATAGCCATTACACCGTTATTGGTCTTCAGATACTGGTTTGGTTTGAGATCATTTACATCCCCCTGAGCAAGCAGACAAGGCCTCAGTTGAACATCATATAGGAAAGTTGGTCACTCTGAATGTGTGGTGTTTCCCTCAGTATTGTACTTAATCAGCCTAGATTTTGCGCTAAAATCTCTGGACTCGAACCCCCAAACCTCTGACTCAGAGGTGACAATGTCACAGTTCATACCCATACCCTTACTCTCACCAGCAAATGCTACCATTGAATCATAGCTGATTTGTACACTGAGCTTGATCTGCTCCAGTTCAGTTTGGTTCAACAAGTGCTACTGATTAGGAATGATAGTAATTCATTTTTCTTCCAAAATATGATCTGTTTTGATGTGTTCCATGTTAAATCAAAAAGAAACACATTTAACTGGTTTGCAGTCTATCAGAAACTTTCTCATTATCTGTGTTACTCTCAGCATTTCTCCAATGTTGGCATCTAAGTATAGAGTATAGGTAAGCTACCAGTTTCCCATTGTTATTCAGACTTTGTGGCACATTATCTTACGCATGCTGCCAGCGTCAAACATAGGAGTAGCAACATCTGGACAGAACAACTGCAGGTCCCTAAAGCTTAGTTCTGCAAACTTGCAGCCAAGCCCACTGGATTTAGGTTAGATGTGTTCCTATCAAGGGGAACTTGCATGTTCCACATCAGAGAAATATACCACTGCAGACTCACATTTCTCAGCAGTTGGGCTTCGTGACACTTCGATATGACAATGGATTTCTCCATCTACTGGGTGTACCTAATTAATTAACAAACACTTGGCCTGAAAAGCTCTGCTTTCGAAACAAGGCTAGAACCAACATTTGCTTTTATGCTCTCAATCCAGCTGACCTTGGTTAAGAGTACAGAATTCTCAATTAATAACTATCTCAAAGATCAGGAAATATACAAATAATAATCCAGACTCAGAAAGCAGGAGGTGCAGTAAAGTGTGCTAGATTTAAGATGCTCCGATTCTCCAAACTAAAATTTAACTTTGGACCAGAGGTAAATAATCAATACAGAGTCTCACTGTATTAGTCTAAAACAAAAGGTTGACAACAAGAAATGTGATCAATTCAAAGCATAAAGTTGTTTATTCCTAACATAAAGTGGGTTAAGACTCTTAAAACATGCATTTAATATTATAAAGTAAGGAAGTATGCTTTACAAATTGAAACTACATGAAGGAGTAATCAAACACATTTTAAGAGACGGCACTTAATTTTATTGGATTAAGAGTGTTGGAAACTTTGTTGGCTTCCCAAAGATATAAGGGGCATTTCTTTTTAAAAGAAAAGCTTTCTTGGAATGTGGATATCAATGGCAAAACCAACATTTGTTGTCAATCCCTAATAGTCCTCAAAATGGTGGCAGTGATGAGTAGCATTCTTAAAACATACTCAGTTAATGTGGTGTAGGTGGACACACAATACTTGGAAGGGAAAAAAAAAGTTGAAATTTGTATTTGCAAGAGCCCAAAATGAGCCAGAGAACCATCAGTAGTCCCTTGTCTGATTTTCTACTCCATTGTCTTCACTTGAAAAGAACATGAAGAATGGTGTCACAGAAGTTAGCAACTAATTATTTTTGAGTTTGTCAAATTGTCATGGTATATTTCAATCCCTATATTCGCCGAGAGGGTGAGCAACCAATATGATGCAGATCATCAGGAGCTTAAAACAAAAGATAGGTTTAGAAAGTTGACATTATTCACTTAGGTAAAGAAGAGAATCAGAGGTAATCTTATGGGAACGTTAAGCATACATAGAGGATTGTCCCAGGCAAATAGTTTGCAGTGCTAGAGACAAAAGACTGGCAAATTACCAAAGAGAAAGTTAAGCTTGTGAATATTGTTACATCGAATCTTTTCACTCAAAGAAAAACAAGCTGCAGAAATTAATTAAAACAATACTAAAGAAAGAGCATACAAACGGTTTGCAGACCCAACTTCATGCAATCTTGTCGACTGAAAGGATTTACGGTTAGACTAAGAACACATAGGTGAGATTTGAGTATCAAAAGGAGATTGATTGATAGAATATTCCTGCTCATAATATGGAAAGCAAAAACAATTGGACACTACAAAATCATTGATGTACAAAATACACGAATTGTTCACTGTTGCAGTTACACTTGTTCTGCTTCAGAAGGCCAGGTGATGACAGACTGACTTGAAGCTGAATCAGTACACACGCTTTATAATCCTTGAATTACAGAGATATACATTACAAAGTAGGCCAGATTCATTCAGATGACTAGATGAAAAGCATGTGCCAACAGCACAGGTCTGATTCCCCTCCTGGCTTGGGAACGGCCTTCGTAAGAGCGGAAGGCAACGGCAACAGACCACAACAAAAACTGCCAAGAAAGTGGCTCAGGTTCAAACATTCGAAGACAATGAGCCAAGGACCAGCCTGCTGGCATAGCTGAGATAATGATAGATGACAAACACTCACCTCCGAACCCAACCAACTGCTCCAATCTATTTCTTTTTGGAAACAAGTGAATCCGCAGTTAATCCCCGTTGCTTGAATAAATACTCAATGAAAGGACAAGTATCACCATTTTAAATATTTTAATACAATGATACGAAAGGGGAAAGAAAATTAACAGTTAACAAAGAGCTGCAGGTTACAGTAAGGAAGAAGAATTTAAATTGAACAGCCTTCATATGCTAATCAGTTCATTATAGAGATGAGGCAGCCCGTCGTTTCATAGCTACTATTTCTATAGTGATTGAATTCTGCATTTTTCTTTAAATAGACATCACCCAGGTGAAGGGACAAGCACCAAGACCAAAGGACACTGCCAAGGTTGGAAAGAATAGGAAAGAAAAGGTAAATTGAGATCAAAGAACATGTGACACTGACTTGTGTTTGAAAAGATAAATGAGCAGCTAACTCCAGCACATGAAAGGTGTTTTCAACATTGGAAAAGTCTTAATAGCAATAAGTCTAAAGAAAATAAGTCTTTACAACAGTTGTTAGGTCAACCTTAAATGCATGGGAGAACAGAGCAAAACCTTACAGTGCATATATCCAAATAGAGTCTCCCAAGCACTCGCGAAATACAGAAAGCATTCAGCTGAGTGAAACAGGGTAAATTAACAAACACAAACATTCGAAGAATGAAAGGGGAACACCAAAAAAGTCTTCTCCCAAATGTCAGGAGGCTGAAGAGAAGTCAACAGGACTTTTGTCAACCATAAGGAAAGTAGGTTGACTCACGCATTGCTGAAATGCTAAGCGTATTCCCTTAACATGTTGAACAAGAGAATGCAAACATGCAAAACAGTGTTCCTTCACCTCACACCTGTCAATAGGAGAGGCAACAGAAAAGAAAGGCAACAAAAATATAATTTTTTTTCTGTCTGGAGTTTGAATGATCAAATTTACTGGCCTATCATCCTGGACTCTGGAAATGACAAGTCACCTCAATTTAGGTGCAAGAGTCAAAAATAATTTTGTACATCAATGTAAAATATGTAACATATGATACTGATCTTGGAGCCAGTTTCGTCTTAGATATAAAGTGTAACATGTGGGGAAAGAAAATTGGACATTGTGAAAGTGCAGCTCCTAAAATGGTTTGTAATGTTATATAAAACATCGTAATGACACCAGCAGTTTGTTATAATGTTTCAAGGCATGGAGCTCTTACTGCATACTGTTAGCATTTGGAAAATGAAGCTTTTCAGCAGTTAAGCATAGAATTGGTTTAAAAATTACACCGCTCACATTGTAAATGTTTATCTCTAACATATCTCGCTGCAAACACTCTGTCTCAAGCAGCCACAGTAACACACACCAGGATTCTCTGCTCACAATTCCTTCATTTACCAAGTAACCCGTTCAAATGCCCTCTGACGAACTACAACCTTGCATGTAACGTATTGTTTATAACCAGTCATTAATACAGGAAACAGCTAATACATCCGCCCTGTAACACACCCCTTGCTGTAACACTCCCGTACCACAACCTCTCACAGAACACACATCATTTTCCTCATTTGTAGACAACAATATCATACAAGGCTCATCTTCCTAACTACGGCACAACCTGTAATGTGACATGCAATAATTCAGCCTCGCTCGCTGGGAGGGAATCTGTACAAAAATAAAAATTAGATATCTGTAACGTGTTCGTTGATAAAGGCAGACTTTTTTAAAGCATTGTTTGATAGACAAGATCTGCTGGTTAAATAGTCAGTTTTTACAATTAAAAGTTGATTTGAAGAAATGTCGCCAAGTCCCAAGCATCAGGATTTCATTGAGGAGGGAAGTAGGGAACAATGAAAAAAAAACAGTTGATCCATTGCTTGATCTGTTAGAAACGTTGAAAAGGATCATTCTCTTTTTGGTAAAGTATTTGATAAATGGGCAACGTTGGCGGGTAAATTGCACCAAATGTTGTCGTGGCGTTGCTAGAGAAAAAAAGCCCTAATCGTTCGAATTACTTGTGCGACACGTAAAAGACACGGATATAGCAGAACTGTTCTCACAACGAGACAAGCACGAAAGACGATGCCTCTTTAAATTAAACCGCGATTGCGGACGACAATGCAACTTGTAATCCTTAAAACAAAACTGAGCATCGTAAACGAAACGGCTAACCTACTACACCCGCTGTAATAGCCAGGATGCACTTCACATTTATCCCGTCTGAATTTACAATAACTGGGGCAATGAATCCTTGAATTAAAATAAAATGATTTCTTTCACACCTACACCCTTCTTAATAAAGAGTAATCGGATTTCAGGGTCAACTTGAAAAAAACACCAAGCATTAGTTTCAACAAAATGTGAATAAAAACATCTTTTCTGCCCATCAGTGTAAAACAAAAATCATTCAATGGCGACATTTTAAATGTAATTTTAATCAAATGCCTAAGTGTCTTGATTAATTTAAGTCTGTTAATTTGATCATCGTCATTTGTTTGTACTGAAAAACAGGTTGATTTATAGTCAATTAAAGAAACTAAAATAACTAGAAACAGTAACACAATTAATAAGGTCTTGTTTTAAATCTATTGGTATCAGACTCTATGATTTCCCATTAACTGCTTTTGTTGCCTTATTCTGTAGGTGGTGCTGATGTTATTCAAACCTTTGTGCATGCCTGTGAATCGGTCCTTCAGTACAGTTAACTCATATATCTTCCCAAATTCCTCAAAGAGGGGCTTCAGGTCATTCTCCTCCAGGTTCCGTGGTATCTGGCCAATAAACAGCTTAATGGCGTCGTGGTCCTTCATCTGGCTGTGGTTGAGCTGAATATCAGCCTCGTTCATGGGTTGATGGTACTGGGGAGATTGCCGCTGTTGCTGCTGTTGAGCTCCGTCTGCCTCTCTCAGCCTGGCCATCGCTAACCAACAGAATGAAGAACACAGGAGGCACCACTCAGCTGTAGAGAGAAAAAAAGACTTCCTGTTTCAGCCTGTGCGCTCAGTGGTGACACCCCTCGAGGACTGACTGTCTGGAAAAGCTGTTTGTATATTCCCCTCTCAGTTTAGCAGCAGGCAAAAGGTTTAAAGAGATCGCTGCTAATTAACCCTTGGAAGGCAGAAATGCTTTTCCTGTTGGAAAAATGCTTTTCTAGTTCTGAGGAAGGGTCACCGGACCCGAAACGTTAACTCTATTTTCTCCTCCACAGATGCTGCCAGACCTGCTGAGCTTTTCCAGCAACTTTGTTTTTGTTCCTTGTTTCCAATGCTTCTCCTTTGTTTGATCTCTTGTTCAAAGCGTTTGCATAATGTCCATGAAAACAGTTCCAAGGTAATAGAGTGAGAAATCTTAAAAGGGATATATTTGTATTAAAACTAGCCACCTGAACATGGAAAGAACAATTTCTGCCTAGGCACCTTACCGCCGACAGGACTCAACATCGAGTTTTACGATTTCAGAACGTAAACAGAATTTAAAACAAAGAACTGCGGGGTGCTGGAGATCTGAAACGCAGAAGAACAGAAATTGCTGGAGAAACTCAGCATCAGTCGAGAGGGAAACAGAGTTAACGTTTCAACTTGGGTGACCTTTCTTCAATCACCGCTAAAGATTTCCTGATGAAGGGTCACTGGACTCGAAGCGTTAATTCTGTTTCTCTCTCCACAGGTACCGGAAGACCCGCTGAGTTTTTCCAGTAATTCCTGGTTTTGTGACAAAATAGTGGGACCGTATTTGCACATTAAAGCCTGTCAGTTACACCATGGACAGTGACATAACACACAGGCTCAAGGTACAGCAGATAGTCAGGCAGGATCACTCAAAATAGCTTGCACATGTTTACAACTTTAATACACACCCGGGTGACCATCAAGTATAATCATGCAATATCTGGTTCACTGGAGATCTTATGGACACCACAGGATGCTGAATGCTTCATGGATCCGCATTTTGAAATGCCCTTTTAAAGTGTTTTCCAGTCACTAACTTGCAACTTGGATGAGCTGTCCTTAATAGGTTTCCTCTAGCTGTTCTGATACACACTGAAGCTTGGGGTAATTGCCACTAAGACATAGTGGGCAAAGACTACCATCTAAGGTCTTTCTGCTGAAGTTAAATGGGGATCCATTTCAGTTATCAGATTCACCCAATGTGTCAAATATATGTGAATATAATCTTGTACAGGTAAGAAATGCCTTGGTATATTTGCTGGATAGATTCAAAACTCCAATGTTTGTTTGTTTCTTCATATGCTACTGTGCAGAACTGAGCTGCTTTAGTGACTATGTATGTATATAAATAAATAGTGATTTTTCAGAATAAAGTACACTTTTGAATTCAAAAAAGCCACTTTTGCAGTCAGCACAGAAAAGGACACACACACGCATCTCCCAAATTAAAGCAAAATACAGCAGATGCTGGGAATCAAGCACAAGGAATGCTAGAGAAACTCAGGCAGATCTGACAGCATCTATGGAGAGAGAAACAGAGTTAATGTTTCGAGTGCGGTATGACTTCTTCTGAAGTTCAGATGAAAAGACATACCAGATCTGAAATGTTAACTCTGTTTCTCTCTCCACAGATGCTGCCAGACCTGCCTGAGTTTCTCCAGCATTTTCTGTCTTTATCTCCCAGTCATGTTCAGCAGCCAGTCAATGTTTATTATTCAAGATCACCTTTGAGTAGGCCAAATTACTCCTTTCTGTGCTGGTTGCATGATTGTATGAACTAATCAATCTCTTCACACTTCGCTGCACCCCTCCACCTCCACAACCAACCCCACACCCTCAACCTAAGCTCAAGTCTAACTGAGGGAAGAGAATTAATAAGAGAGCAACTGGTTCTTATCCAAGCATCAAGATAATGACAATCCACAGTCTGAGAACTCCTCAGAAACCCAAAGAAGTGAAGGCAGAATACAAGGTGTTGGGATGGCATGGTGGCTCAGCAGTTAGCCCTGCTACCCCATAGCATGGGAACCCCGGTTCAATTCCACCTTTGGGTGACTGTCTGTGTGGAGTTTGTATGTTCTCCCTGTGCCTGTGTGGCTATTCTCTGGTTTACTCCCACAGTTAAAAGATGTGCAGGTTAGATGGATTGGCCGTACTAAATTGCCCCAACGCGTCCAGGGATGTGCAGGTTAGATGGCTTGGCCACGCTAACTTGCCCATGTAGTGCAGGCTGGGTGGATTAGTCATGGGAAGTGTAGGTGGGATGCTCTTTGAATGGTTGGTGTGGCCTTGCTGGACCAAATGGCCTGCTTCCACACTGGATGAACCTAACTTGCAGTTATCAAAATACACGTAGCTGATCAGTCATTCTTTGCAATTGGGTTATAGTCAGTTTTCTTCATCTGAACTTCAAGACAAAAGGAATTGAAATAAAATGTTGCATTCCTCTATTTGTTTTCTTCCTGCTATTTTACGCTGACTGAGGTGAGTGATTGCATTGCTTGGCAACAGTACACTTTCCATTTCAGATGCCCAATATCAGCAGCAAGTAATCCCCAGGGCAGCGACTAAAGCTTCCTCCACTCTGTTCCAACAACGTGCTTCTATACTATCTTCTTAAAAGTATTTCCTGCATGAGTATGACTGTTCCATTCTAAAATACCAGCAATCTCAGTCAAAGATTACCAATTTAATACCAATGGTTCACACCCCACCTCCCCCCTCCCAATGCTCTGGTTTGAGACTGCACAAACCTATTCCACAGAAGACCCTTTCAGCCAGCAGACTTTTATCACTTTGGGCCAGATTTGAACCCTAGCCCGAGGGATAAACAGAGACTATCTGACCGATTGAACCATTAAATCCTCCAATTCCACTCCATGCATCATTGCAATCGTACAGGCTAATTCAGCTTGGTCGCCTATCAAAAGAAGATTTATGTCGCTGTCCTCTCAAACTTTGTGTCGTCTTCTTCAGGAAATTAACATGTTTGCACAACGGTATAGCTGAGCTGGAAATTTGACGAAAGGGAATCGGTTTATTAACATATGCCCCATTATTTTATGGCACAGCATGGACTTTTATTCGCACATTTTTGTTTATTTTTCAACCTATTCTGATCAAGTAGTACCATTTTAGAAAGAATGATAAACCTGCATTTATATAGCACCTTTCACAACCTTTGAATGTCCAAATACTTTACTGTAAATAAAGTCATTTTTGAAGTGTGATAGCCAATTTATGCACTACAAGATCACACAAACAGCAATGTGATAATCAGCAGATTTTAGATCTATTAATGAGTGCATGGAGTGCATGAGTAAGGAGGTTATGTTGAATGAAAACCAAAAGAGCTGCAGATGCTGGAAATCAGAAACAAAAACAGAAATTGCCAGAAAAGCTCAGCAGTCTGGTAGCATCTGTGGAGAGAAATCAGAGTTAACGTTTCAGGTCTAGTTCCAAGGAAGGGTAAGTGGACCCAAAACATTAAGATTGATTTCTCTCCACAGATGCTGCCAGACCTGCTGAGGTTATATTGAATTTATAGAAAACATTGGTTAGCCTTTAGTGGCATATTGTGTCCCGTTCTGAGCAACATACTTTAAGAAGGATATGAGGGTGTTGGAAAGAGTAGAGAAAAGATCATGGCGATGATTCCAGGGAGGAAGAATTTCAGTAATGAAGATAGATTATAGAAATTAGGATTATTTTCCTTTGAGCAGAGAAGGCTGAGAGGAGATCAGATAGAGGTATTCAAATTCATGAGGGGCCCAGACAGAGCAGGTATGGAGAATCTGTCCCTACTCATGAAATAATCAAGAGCACAAGGGCAGAAATTTAAAGTGTTGGCAAACTACGCAAAAAGTGGCAGGAGAAATGAGAAAAATGTTTTCAGGCAGCGAGTGGTTAGAAACAAAAACAGAAGTTGCTGGAAAAGCAAGCACATAGGATCTGAAATGCTGTGTATTACAGACAGGTTCAATTGATACATTGAAAGAGCGAATTAAACTGTTACCTGAAAAGAAAGAATGTTCAGGGTTGCAGGAAGATAGCAGAGGAATGTATTGATCATTCAGAGAGCTGGTGCAGAGACAACGGACCAAATGGCCTCCTTCTGTGCTCTAACAATTCTGTGAATCTTCAATTCTGAGATAACCTGTTTATTTTCAGAGATATTTGGGTTAAGCAATAGGTATTGGCCAATACTCCAGGGTTCCCTCTCCTTCAAAATAATTCCAAACCCTTCTTTAAGACTGCACTTCCAACAGTTCAGCAGTCGTTCAGTATTGCTCTGGAAAGTCAGAATAGATTTTCTTTTTTTTGATGTAGTCTATGCTCCGTATATGAATCACACAGGGTGATGTTTATTTCAGGTCCATTCATCATTGGACAAAGACTGGGATTTGCCCGCCTGTTAATCAGAAACTTGCAAACGGTTAAGAGTTAAAGGTTTAAATTCAGGTAGCCAGTTGAGACATGATTTTTTTTTCTGTAGTTTACACACGGCAGCTGCTTTTATTAATGGTGTTGTTTAATAGCATTTCTAGCCTTCCTGGTCAAACAGAGATAAGATACAGAGATGTGCAGCTGCTTGCATTGTCGTTATCTTTGGCTATTCTCTGATTTGAGGACATTGTCCATTCGGAGTCAGGATTTCTGCTGTGGGTACTTACGTGAACGAACAAGCAGGCTATTTCTCAACTGGCAGATCTTTGGGCACATGGGGTAAGAGGTAGTGGGATCTAGAAAGCAGGATTTGCTTTGCTTCCTTCATTCTTGGCCATTGCTCTGCCCTATCATTAACAGAACATGAATCAAAACATGATGTAGCTCGGTGGGTAGGTTGTCGCCGATTTGAACAAATAGTGGCAAATTCTTCCCAGTCATAGAGTCATAAACAGTCGGAAACAGACCGTTCGGTTCAACCAGTCCACGCTGACCATGTTCCCAAACTAAACTAGTCCCACCTGCTTGCACTTGGCCAATATGCCTCCAAACCGTTTCTATTCATGAGTTTATCCAAACATCTATTGAAAGTTGAAACTGTACCTGCATCCATCAGTTTCTCTGGAAGTTCATTCCACACATGAACCAGTCTCTGTGTAAAAAAGTTGCCCCCATGTCCTTTCCAAATCTTTCTCCTCTCACCTTAAAATATGTCCCCTAGTTTTGAACTCCCCCACCCTAGGGAAAAGAAATTAACATCGAAGCTGTTGTATTTTCAAGGAGAGCTTTGAATGTTTTTAAAACATTTTCTTTGTCTGCCTCTGGTACATTGACTACTCAATTGAGACAATAGGACCTAGTGGGCGAAACACCTTTCAGCCATCCAGACAGTATCCAGCCCATTGTAGTTTGTTGTACAGGCATTTTGCCTGTATGATTATAGAACTGGCTTCAAGAAAGAGATACAAGAGTTCTCGCTGGAATTCAGTGAAAGCAGTGAAGACATCACTGACAGAACTTCTCTAACATTCTCATGTGTCCCTAATGCACAGGCCAGGTCTCATTGCAGTGCAGAAGTGTGGCAATGACACCTGCTGTGTACACCAGCATATTTTTCTTTGATTTGTATGGGCCTTGCGTCGTCAACCACACGCTGCTGTAGTTTGTAGAAGGTGGAGTTGAACCAGATAATCCAGTGTTGGATCTCCTTGCCGATTGTGTCCTTTTGAGAGAGGTGGTTGCCAAGGAAGGGAATGTGCTTGGTATATTTGAGAGTTCCTCCTTCAACGTGTTTGACAGCTGGAATATTTGGCTGATCTGATGTGGATTAATGCGAGAGTTTCATTTTGGCAACATTCTGAGACAGGCTGAATTTCTTGTGGGTAGAACTGAAGAGGATGAGAGACCCTTGCCAATCCAGAGCAGTGTGGGCAATGGCTTCCCAATCATCCACGTACTGAAGGACATTATATCTATGCCAATCAGTTTAGTTTTGGATGCGACTGAGACTAAAGTGCTTTCCATCTATGTGGCGTTTAATGCTCACATCAGAGATCAGCTGATCTTTGCTGAGGTGAGTAGTGGCTATCAGGTAGGTTGTAAATAGTACAAGGGTTATTACGCATAGTTCAGATGCTAAAAGCAGCTGTTTCAGATTCCTCGCTCAAGTCAGCTGCTACTACCAGTTTGTGATTGAGTTTTCTGGACATCCAAATCTTTGGAGCACAATCCACAGAGCCCAAATTCACTGTGCCAAATTTTTTTTTTTATCAGTTTGATGAATGCAATGCAGAGTTCCTTTAGCTGCTTTCCACATTTTTCTGTCACCGATGACCATATCGGAGGCTCTTGTGGAATGCTTAAATCCACTTTGTGTCTCTGGGAGGATTTTCTCAGCATCTGGAAGTAGGTGATGCTGGAAAATGTCAGTCAGAGATCAGCACTATCAAGGTTTTTATCCTGCTGAAGAAAGTATCAGTTACTCATTGATGTATCCATAAGCAACAGACTAGGTAACAAATGCAATGTACCCAGAAGGAAGCATAAACATAGAGGGCAGCAGTGCTCTCTGATTTGTAGATGGTGTCTTGAGTTTTCTTTTGTGGTGGGAGGTCAATACACTTTGGTCACTGTCTCTCTGTTATGCTTTAACTCCAATGCACTGATTTTCCAATACCAAGTAGCTGTATCTGGACTCAATGCCTGCTAGCTAGCAACAGAGGTTGGTATGCACAATACTTCTTTGCATTATCTAGCCTCCTTACCCATCCTTTCCTAATAATCTTTCTCAGCCAAGCTGCATGTCTGAAGCATTCTACATAATAACCCCATCACTGTTCCTCTACCCTCACCTTTGTTACAAAGATTGAAACCATCTGCTCAATTGCATCATTCCAACAAATAACCCCATCCCTGAATCTCCAGCAATAACCAGCTCCTGTCCCAATATTTTGTAAATGGGACAGGCCCCATAACCTTTAAGTTGCAGAACATTTAAAGCCCTTTCTTGTTCTCCATGGAGCTTGATATTATAAATGGTTTCCTTTCCCTTTCAAATCTGCTATCTTCACATCCTGTCTCAAAAGCATGCATCTTCAATCGTCCTGTTGCTGCAAAGTATTTGCCCCTCAACATCATTAACTAGCTGTAATCCTTTAACACACTGCATCTGAAATCATCCAACTCAATAGTTCAGTTTGAAACTCTTCGATCACGCTTTCATCCTGTCTTTGCTCGAATACACTGGGTCTCAGCTCCCATTCCCCAAACTCTAATTTACTATTGCTGGAAAGAAATGTATGTTGCTGAAGCACCTTTGTCTTGCATTCATTTGGACAAACACAAGAATGCCAAATTTCAAATAATGACAACAATTTATTCCACAAGAGGAAAGGGTTGCTGACTGGTTAGCTCTGATTTGCTTAGCCGTTGCCATGCAAAAAGCAATGGTATCTATAGGCTTCTGAAGTTCCCTGGCAATTCAAACAAAGTGCAAGGTTTGAAACATATTCCTTTTAGTCTACAAAGAACAGGATCCTATGTATGGATGTGAATCACCTTCAGCAAGTATAAATGTTTCATATTACAAGCTTGACTGATTATAAATTGGCTGTTAAAGTAAACTATTAGCACAGTCAGGATTGTTCAGCACATGCTAGCCAATCACTGAATTGCTTCCAAAAGTAGATGTCTTGTTTATGGCTGATAAGCATGGGCTAATTGAGCACAGCCTGCGCTCTGCCTTTATTTTAGTTCTTCCATGGAATGCAGCATTCATTGGCTCGATAGGCAATTATTGTCCTGTTAAGAATGTGAATATGGAGTCACACACTGGCCAGACTAGGTCAAGATGGCAGATTTCCCTCCCTAAAGGATATTAGTGAATTGGATTTTTTTAAACAACAATCAACATTATTCAACAGTTTTTCATTCCAGAATATTATTGAATAAAAATTTCACTATTTGCCATGGGGTTGGGGTTGGGGAGATGGGATTTGAATACATATCCTCAGAACATTATTCTGTGGTTCGAAATTACTAATCCAGTGACATGACGATTGCGTCACCACCAAAGGAACATCCTCATACTGTTTGATCTGACCAGCCAATCACTGGGATTCCATTTAGGATTCTCAAAGATGATTTTCTCAACTTTTATACTTCTATCAATCCTATAAACCTTCTTCAACTTTCCATTCCACTTCCAGCAGTCCTGTCAGCTGCCTAGACTCTGTAAAAAAATCCCTTCTCTAAAATGACATTCAACTGCCCTCCTTCAATATGAGCGTGGAGAACCCACTTTTAAACTAACCTTTTGCTCATTTCCCTTCTTTATCTCCTCCTTTGCCCAACATTCAATTCTTGCAAATATTCTTGGGACATCTTTCCTTGTTAAAGGTGCTACATATATTCAAGGGCTTTGCTGTCAGAGCAACACCATCTAGAAACTGAAAGAAAACAGGAGCTCACTACAGACTGCAGAGGTTGATTTATCCATGGCATCTCTGTGACACTGTGAGATATGATTCATGTACAATTATGTTATTGCTGTCTCTCATTGAGCTAGGCTAGGTTCATTTTCAATGTTACCCCTAGGTGGCACAAAGCTGAAAAAAAGCTAATGTCATTCTCAGGCAATAGAAGCAGCTGCCTGTATAAAGATGGCACAGCCTTGTTGTCAGGTAAAGTAGCTACATGATAAAACAGAAGAGTTTATTTTGCCCTCCCTGTCTCTTCCTATCTCTCTCTCTGTATCATCGTCTATCTCTATATCTCTTCCCCCAGTCTTCTGTCACTCCCAAAGTCTGAGTGCCTCGGTGCTGGCTTCTCCCTGCCCCCAGATACCCTCCTTACCCCACCATCTGCTCCCACACTACGCTCCCGGTACAGTATTCCCATCCTCTCCGAGTACTGGCCTCCCTTACCCCTGATCCTGGTCCAGACCTCCCCTCAACAGTCCACAATCCCCACATCCAATCACACCCACCCCCAACACCTAATCCCAGCATCGTACACCGCCATTCCTGGCCTTTGCCCTGGCCTCCACTACACCTCCCCCTTCCCCCTTTGACAGTGGTCTATGTGCTGATGATGATGTCACTGAGGATAAAGCATAATGTTGTTTGGTTTGTGCAAAAAGGATTCCTCTGGTCTGTCCTGTCATGGCTAGATGGCTTCACTAACCATCTCTACACATTGCGTTGTTGATAATCGCTCTCATTGGGCCAGCATAAGCATAGTCCATTCTATTGCATAGAACACTCCACGCAGTTAAGAACCTAGATGGCTTGTTTTATGACCTCAAACCCTCCCAAAGCTGTTTACAATCAGTGTAGAACTTTGGACATTTATTCACTGTTGTAGTGTAGGAAATTCAGCAACCAATTTGCACAAAGGAAGTTCCCACTAACAGCAACGTGACAATGTCCAGTCTTCATGATGCTAACTGATAAATGTTGGCTAGGATACTGTTCAGAACTCCCCTGCCCTTCTTCAAAACAGTGCCATCTGATTTGTTACATCCAACTGAGAAAGGTAGGGTGGGCTTGGTTTAGTAATAGTTAAAGGATCACAGATTAGTAGAAACATATGGTCTATATGTGTCATGTGCAAGAGTATGGTAGAAAAGCAGGAGATTGGCATTGGGTATTGATGCTTGTTTGAAGAGCTGGTGCAGATAACGATAGGCCAAATGGCCTCACCCAGCACCAGAACAATTCTGTGATTCTGTGATATCACTACCCTGCATTACCACAGCAGTAAGTGCCAATAGTAATCTCTAAATTATGAATCCCTGATCGGTGTTGGCTGTGATCTCAGTGGAGTTGGTATCGAAAGTGTTACTATTGGGATCAGAGCCAACAGGCAAGCATCAAGCAATACCAACCTAGCTTTCATCTCCAGCATCAGCTTCGATGCTGCCTGTAGCTGAACAGCAGCAAGACATTCACTGTCTGTTCTAACTGTAACATTTCAGAAGATGATCATCATTTGTTCATCAGCAGTTTTTGAGAGGGAAAACCAGAACATAAGGCTAAGGTCTTCAGATTTGATCATCTGTTGCTGTCAGCATTGCTGTGCAGTGGAAACTTGAGTGAAAAAATGTAATTGTTAGATCTGGGGTGGAGACAGGGAAAGGAAGAAAGATTGTCGATAACTTACTGACTAGAGGGGCCCACTTGCAGGTTCAAGAGAATTAGACAGAAAAACAAAAACTATCTATAGATCTGCAAACGAGGTTTCCTTCCCTGAAATGTTTGTCCTCTACCCAGTGCCTGCTCCAACAGCCTGGTCGATAATGGAAAATAGCCTCATGAGAAGCGACTGAAATGTCATGCTGCCTATTTTGGATACTATTATTGTTCCATTTGACCTTAATGAGAGGAACAAAAATCACATTAAATGGCTCTACATTTAGATTTCGCCATTCTTTTGATCTTTTAAGACGTTAGTCTCTCGGTGACTCAGTGGCTTAATGGACTTTGCAGCGAAGTATTGAGTCACAGGCAAGGAGCTAAATTTGACAAGGTCTATGCTGAGTTAGCTGATCCTGGCCAGAGCAACATTGCAAAAAACTACAATTAGTCTCAGAGTTTCAGCTTCTGGGGCTAACAATGGAGTGACAAATATCGAAAAGAGTAAATGCTAATGTTCTCCTTCATGATAACTAAACAGTGACCCCTACTGGAAAGGGAATGTGATTAGTAAAGAAGCTTTTGTCCCTTATGCATAATAAAATCATAATTCCCTTCCTTATGATACACATTATAATTTAGCTACATGCAGAGATATAGAGGAGATCTGGGTCACTGTCCAGGGAGTACAGGATCTGATCATACAAACATGGTGAAAGGACGTCATCATAGTTCATAACAGCCCACCTGAGTCCATCACCTCCCCAAAACTAAATTTCAAGGAGAAACAAAACATAGGGAAAGAGGAAAGACGACCCGATCAAGGGAAATAAAAAATTGGGAAATACCTCTACAAATTCCCTTGAGTTATCAAACAAACTCCACAAGATCATTAACATCCCACTAGGAACAGTTACCTAGGCCTTGAAATATTTCAGTCTTCTCCATGACAAAAGGAAGATATTGTCCCTGTATAGCAAAACAGCATGCCAGTAGTTTGAGATAACAAGGTGTGGAGCTGGATGAACACAGCAGGCCAAGCAGCATCATAGGAGCAGGAAAGCTTGACATTTCGGGCCTAGACCCTTCATCGGAAATGGGGGAGGGGAAGAGGGTTCTGAAATAAATAGGGAGAGAAGGGGAGGCGGATAGAAGATGGATAGACGAGGGGATAGGTGGAGAGGAGACAGACAAGTCAAAGAGGCGGGGATGGAGCCAGTAAAGGTGTGTATAGGTGGGGAGGTAGGGAGGAGATAGGTCAGTCCAGGGAGGACGGACAGGTCAAGGGGGCAGGATGAGGTTTGTAGGTAGGAGATGGGGGTGCGGCTTGAGGTGGGAGGAGGGGATAGGTGAGAGGAAGAACAGGTTAGGGAGGCGGGGACGAGCTGGGCTGGTTTTGGGATGCGGTTGGGGGAGGGGAGATTTTGAACGCACTGAAGTCTACATTGCTGAGGCCAGGCACTAACTCTCCGACACCTCTTCCTACCGCCCCCTGGATCATGACCCCACCCCCAAGCACCAAACCATCATCTCCCAAACCATCCACAACCTCCTCAGGTGAACTCCCACCCACCGCCTCCAACCTCATCGTTCCCCAACCCCGCACCGCCCGCTTCTATCTCCTTCCCAAAATCCACAAACCTGAATGCCTTGGTCGACCCATTGTCTCCGCCTGCTCCTGCCCCACCAAACTTATCTCCACCTACCTCGACTCCATTTTCTCCCCCTTGGTCCAGGAACTCCCTACCTACGTTCATGACACCACCCACGCCCTCCACCTCCTCCAGAACTTCCAATTCCCCGGTTCCCCAACACCTCATTTTTACGATGGACTTCCAGTCCCTATACACCTGTATTCCCCATGCAGATGGCCTAACGGCCCTCCGCTTCTTCCTGTCCTGCAGACCTGACCAATCCCCCTCCACTGACACCCTCATCCGCTTAGCCGAACTTGTCCTCACCCTCAACAACTTCTCTTTCAATTCCTCCCACTTCCTACAGACAAAGGGGGTGGCCATGGGTACCCGCATGGGCCCAAGCTACGCCTGCCTCTTTGTAGGTTACATGGAACAATCCCTCTTCCGTACCTACACTGGCCCTAAACCCCACCTCTTCCTCCATTACATTGATGACTGTATCGGCGCCACCTCATGCTCCCATGAAGAGCTCGAACAGTTCATCCACTTCACCAACACCTTCCACTCCAACCCTAAGTTCACCTGGACCATCTCTAACACCACTCTCACCTTCCTGGGCCTCTCGGTCTCCATCTCAGGTAACCACCTAGAAACCGATATCCATTTCAAGCCCACCGACTCCCACAGCTACCTAGAATACACCTTCTCCCACCCACCTTCCTGAAAAAATGCCATCCCCTATTCCCAATTCCTTCGCCTCCGCCGCATCTGCTCCCAGGATGTGGCATTCCACTCCCGTACATCTCAGATGTCCTCATTCTTCAAGGACCACAACTTCCCCCCCACAGTGGTCGAGAACGCCCTCGGCCGTGTCTCCCGCATTTCCCACAACTCATCCCTCACACCCCATCCCCGCAATAACAGCCAAAAAAGAATCCCCCTCGTCCTCACGGAACACCCCACCAACCTCCGGATCCAACGCATCATCCTCCGACACTTCCACCATCTGCAGTCAGACCCCACCACCAAAGACATTTTTCCCTCCCCACCCTTGTCTGCTTTCCGGAAGGACCACTCTCTCCGTGACTCCCTTGTCCGCTCCACACTCCCCTCCAGCCCCACCACACCCAGCACTTTTCCCTGCAACTGCAGGAAGTGCTACACCTGCCCCCATACCTCCTCCCTCACCCCCATCCCAAGAAGACTTTCCACATCAAGCAGATATTCACCTGCACATCTGCCAATGTGGTATACTGCATCCGCTGTACCCGTTGTGGTCTCCTCTACATCGGGGAAACCAAGCAGAGGCTTGGAGACAGCTTTGCAGAACACCTGCGCTCGGTTTGCAACAAACAATTGCACCTCCCAGTCACGAACCATTTCAACTCCCCCTTCCATTCCTCAGACGACATGTTCATCCTGGGCCTCCTGCAGTGCCACAATGATGCCACCCGAAGGCTGCAGGAACAGCAAATCATATTCAGCCTGGGAACCCTGCAGCCCAATGGCATCAATGTGGATTTCACAAGCTTCAAAATCTCCCCTCCCCCAACCGCATCCCAAAACCAGCCCAGCTCATCTCTGCCTCCCTAACCTGTTCTTCCTGTCACCTATCCACTCCTCCCACCTCAAGCCGCACCAGCATCTCCTATCTACTAACCTCATCCTGCCCCCTTGAACTGTCCGTCCTCCCTGGACTGACCTATCTCCTCCCTACCCCCCCACCTACATTCACCTTTACTGGCTCCATCCCCGCCTCTTCGACTTGTCTGCCTCCTCTCCACCTATCCTCTCCTCTATCCATCCTCTATCCGCCTCCCCCTCTCTCCCTATTTATTTCAGAACCCTCTTCCCCTCCCCCATTTCTGATGAAGTGTCTAGGCCCAAAATGTCAAGCTTTCCTGCCCCTAAGATGCTGCTTGGCCTGCTGTGTTCATCCAGCTCCACACCTTGTTATCTCAAATTCTCCAGCATCTGCAGTTCCTATTATGTCTCATGCCAGTAGTTTGTATTTTTTTGTTTATATTCTCTTTGATCCTTGTAACACTCTATAAGGACCTATCTGGCTCAAAAAGGTCTGATTTCAACTCCATTTCACCTCCCGATCCCTTCACAAATGATTAGGTTGTAATTTCATTGTCTCCTACAAATCGAATCACTCCTTGTCTTGGCTCAGAAGGGAAGGATTGTTCTCATGTGGAGTGCTGCTGGTCACTCGTACACAGCTTGAGGAAAATTTGGTAAGGAGGGAAAAATACGCAATGTGAAAATGTTGTCAAAAAAAGACTGGCATTTCTGTAGCACTGTTAGTTACTACTGTGTGATTCAAAGTGCTTCATAGCCAATGAAGTCCTTTTGAAGTGTAATCACTGTTGTATTTTAGGGAAAAAAAAAGACTTATGAAAAAGACATACATTTTCTCAGCTTCTTCTGAATAACAAGTGCCCAAAAAACTATTTAGAGAGGTCAATATGGGTTTTACTTTGGTACATTGAGAAACACACTATTTTTAAGCAATGAAATGTTGAACTGGTTTATTTCCAAACCTTTCTCAGAAAACAGTTAATTGTGGCTTTTAACCAGGCTGCACATGAGAAAAAAAGGATTGAAAACTACCTATTTTGAAATACCTTCAGACATCCCTAAGTGCTTGCTGTGCAGTTTAAACTCTGGAGATTTGCATCATTTTCCAAGGTGGCTGTTGCAATGCATTGCTTTCACCTGCATTAATTATGATTGAGCAATTCCCCCTACTGGCTTAGCAGAGAAATAGTGTAACACAAAATCCAACCATGAAGGCCACCAAGCCCTGCCAATCTGGCTCTCAAAGCCCAAACGAACTCATAGCATGGTGATTACTTATTAATTGGTTTGTCATTTCTTGATTTTAATGAGCCTAATAAGCCTAGAGGTTTGGAAATGCCTCTTTCTAATAGTGGATACTTGGGAAGAAAAGACATATTTAACTGCAGTTTAAGATGTGTGCAAATTAATAAGAACATGGATTTCAACTTTATATGCAGCCTATGAAGAAATCCTTGATTTTAATAAAAAAAGGTCCCAGGGTCAAAGATTTAATATGTGTTAACTAATCTCAATCAGGGCATCAATTGGAGCTTTGCAATTTCTTACAGTAGCCACTGGGGACAAAGAGGAGCATCTCTCCCTGAATGTGCAGCAGCGATGTCTGATTCTACATGTGTGCATTGACCTATACTGGCTCGCCATCCATCAAAGGCTTGATTTTTAAAATTCTCATCCTCGTTTGTAAATGCTGTCATTGCCCTACTAATCCTTATCTCTGTAATCTTCTGTAACTCTTCAAAGTCACTGAACTCTTCATAATCTGACCTCTTGAGAATTTCGATGCTAATTTCTCCATCACTGACTGCTGGAGAAAGTACTTACGTTCTGAATTTTTTTCACTAAAAGTCTCCATCTCTCTGTCACCTCTTCTAAGAGGTTCCCTAATATCTACATTTTGGCCAGACTTTTGGTTATCTTACGTGGAATGATTAGGTTTGTTGGGCACATTGCTTGGTTTTGATGGATAATGATCCTGTGAAGTCCCTTGAAATGTTTTGCTACACTGAAGGCATTATACAATTGCAAGTTGTTGTTGAATGCTGTGTGAGATTAGAATTAATCTTTTCTACCCAGCACTCTAGAATCAAATGCCCTGATGCTAACGATTTAGATTGTTTGCAAGAGAGACCAGAGTGCCACCAGTATGACAGACATATGTCCCAGCAGTCAGTAGTCATAATTGTATCATCAAGTAGAGAGGCAGAGTCATCAGGGTAATTTCACTGAACATTGTAATGCAGAACCCCCAGTTAATGAGTTTGAATTCCATTGTGGCAGATGGTGAAATTTAAGTCTAATAAAATTTGGAATTAAAGAAAAAGCTAGTCCATTGGTGACTATTTAACCATTGTCAATGTTTGTCAAACCCACCTTTTTCACCATTGCCCTTTAGGTAGGGAAACCCATCACCTGCTCCAGCCTAAACCTGACTCCAGTGTGGTTGACACTTAATTGCCCTCTGCAACAAAGCCTATCAGTTCAAGGACAATTCGGGGAGGCCAACAAATACTGGCCTTGCTCACAGCACCAACATCCCATGAGAGAATTTTAATCTGGTCTCTGGTCCAACCAAACCATCTAGGGGCCTTTCATGCCTTAAGGAATATGCTATATGCCATTCTCTCCCAAAGACCCTTCCTTCTTGAACCCTGTAAATTCAATTCCTTCCCAAATGTAGGTCACCTTTGTCCTCACTGATAAACTGGTTCTTGGTCTCCAGAGGTTCAAATCGCTAATGGCCCTGACAAATATTTTTGGCCCATTCATCTGTATGTAAATTCTTCAGCTGCCTCATCATTGACCTTCCCTCTAGGCTTTTAAGTCATTTGTTAACTTTAACAAGGGCTATCCAAACATCTGGTTTAGGTTTGAGAAAATGCATGAGCTGTTTACCTCTACAATTATCTTCCAGATCTGGAGTAGCACATATTTGTGCTTAATTTGTTGGTCATACCTCTACTCAAAGGCATATTAGTAACCTTAAGATTAAGGAAGGCTACTTGAAGTAAAAACCAATGTGTCAGACTATTTTGTTTTTGGTTATATTGCTATACTGCAAACCTTCGAGCTTTGTCTCAGCATTATTTTCCAAGGAGATAGCAACGACACAAACCAACAAAAATGGGAGACTGCTTTACAGAACATCTCTGTTTGGCCCATAAGCATAAGCTAAATCCGGCCATTTCAATTCTTCATGTTGCTCTCACACAGTCCTCCCTGTCCTTGGTCTATGACGACATCCGAAGAAGCTCAATGTGATCGCAAGGATCAGTGCCTCATTTGTCAAATACGTACCCTACAATCTTCTTTTCTCAACAATCTCAGGTTGTAATCTTTGCCCCCATCTTGTTTCCATTCCTTTGTTTAAACTTTTGCTATTCACTTGTTTTTGCTTTCAGGAGACAGCTGTTCAGATTTTTGCCATTCGTACCTCCTTTAAGCAGATCTTTTGTTCTCTTACCCCACTTCACCCTGCATCACCAACTCTTTTGTCATTTAATCATTCCCTGTCTTCAATCCCAACACAGACCTTCCCTTCTGCTCTTTTTCCACCATTGCACCTCTCACCACACCCACTTTACTTCTTTAAAATCTATTACTTTTGTAGGTTTTCCAGATTCTGGTAAAAGGCACAGGTCTGAAACATTAACTCTGCTTCTCTTTCTAAAGATTCTGACAGATATGCTAAGTATTCCAGGAATTTTTTTTTGTTTTTATAACAAGAATAACAAACTTGTCAATAAACCATATGCCCTTCAACTAGCCTTTGGCTTTGAATATGTGAGACAATTCACTGCAAATAATATCTACCAACGTTGGCTTATATGTTCTACAGAAGAGAAACACATTGGAGAGAATGCAGAGGTGACCTACAAGAATGGTTCCAGGAAAGAGAAACTTCAGTTATGAGGATAGATTGAACAAGATGGAACTGTTCTCCTGGAAAGAAGGTTGAGAGGAGGTTTTCAGAATTAGAGGTCACTGGATGAAGCAGATGGGGTGAAGCTGTTCCAGCTTGTCAAAGAAATACAGGCAAGAGGGTGTGGATTTAAAGTGATGTGCTAAAGAAGCAAGGGTGTTGGGAGAAGATCATTTTCACTCAATCTTAGGATCTGGAATGCATTGCCTGGAAATGTGGTGGAGCAGGTTCAATTGAGACATTCAAGAGGGAATTGGATGATTACTTGGATAGAAAGAGTGTGCAAGAGTATGGGGGAAAAGCAAGAGATTGGCACTAGATAATGATTCTCATTTGAAGAGCTGGTACAGGGATGATGGGCCAATTGGCCTCCCCCTGCATCATTGCTATTCATTGTATGGCACTTCTCATGACAATACTTTTCAAAGTACTTTACAGGCAATAAAGAACTCTTGAAATTGCAATGTTTGAACTATATTTTGGCCACATATCTTACTGATAACTGCAACTGCTGAGTTTGCTTGCTTGTGGAACTCCGCGTGAGCAAATCACTTACCAACTGCTGGAAGGGGTTTTCACTTCTCAGATTGGAACAGGTGGATCTCAACGTGGTAGAGCTTCATGAGTTTCCGAACCAGCAACAATGGATTGGTAACAGGTTTTGGCATTAGTGCTCCCTGGATAGCTGTAACAAACAGCTTGAAATTATACTATTGTTCCCTCATCGTTATTCACTGAACTGATATATATGCTGTTATGATATGGCAAGTAAATATAAACCAGTGCCTGCAGAGCTGGATACAAGGGATTTGATTCCAGTAACTTACCGTGTGTTGCGTAGACTGGATTGTTTTCTGAATATGTACTAGGTTTACAGTTGCTGGATCATGGACAGTACTGGAAAAATTAATTCTGTTTTATTACAGCACATTATTTGTCTGGTGCTAAATATCAGCAATTGCCACCAAAGTCATAACACACACAGATTAGTGTTCTAGGGACATGGGTTCAAATCCTACAATGGCAGCTGGTGAAATTTAAATGCCATTAATAAAATCTGAAATTGAAGGCTAGGCTCAATAATGGTACTTAGAAAACTTTAATCAATTGTTGTAAAAATTTATCTGAATCACCAATACACTTTAGGGAAGGAAATCTGCTCTCCCTACATGGACTGGCCTAAATGTGATTGCAGACCCGTGCACTAATATGATTTACTCTTAACTTCGCTCTGAAATGATCCAGCAAACCATACAGTTCAAGAGTAGTTTGGGAATGGGCAACAACTGCTGGTCTTGCACATCTCCAAGAAAGAACTTAACAAAGAACTAGTTTATTTGCCTTGAGCAATGCTTAAAACATCGCCCATTGATAAAGGCCTGCTACTTTATTCCTGAATCCATCACATGTCAGTTAGTTAAATTCAATGGGCTAGTCAGTTCTAAAAGCTCAATAAAGATGTGCCCATTCTCTGAGTCTTGACAATTGTTGCTAACCTGTAATCTGTGATTTGATATCAAGGTCTGCATCTTATATATTTTATTTCTCATTTACTTAAGTGTCTGCAAAAGACACCTACAGACACATATCTCATATTTTGCTCACAAGGAAAACAATCAGTTATTGTAGTCCACATCATCTCTTGTATCAAACAGCGTGTCAAATTTATCTTGATAACGTTCTTCCCACCCTGAACCTCAACTCCCCATCAATGTAAAATATCAAAGCAGTAATTCAAATACCAGTGAGATATCAAAACCCACTATGAAAAGCCATTTCTCCCACCTTAAAGGAATTGGAGTTGATTGGGGATAAGTGAGGCAATCAGGAGGCTATATTCCAAGTAGAACTGTAGTTACTTAGATGAATGCTGACACATCAAATGTACGAGATTTATGGCTATTGACTCATTCAAGATATATACAGGCAATATCTAAGCAAGACTGCATACCTTATGGGAATTAATCAATCATATTCACACTTTTTAAACTAATCCTCAAGTCCTCTTAAATTATCCATGAGTTTCATTAATATTCATAGAATTTTACAGGACAGCATCCTGTTCAGCCCATTGTATGAGTGAGGATGTACTTAGAGAACTATCTGCTCAATCTTATTAACAAGCATGGGGCTGGATGAACACAGCAGGTCAAGCAGCATCATAGGAGCAGGAAAACTTGACGTTTCGGGCCTAAACCCTTCATCAGATTTTCTGATGAAGGGTTT
>JAHRHZ010000043.1:7561470-7586584 GCA_024137785.1 Ginglymostoma cirratum | reverse complement strand
GGTTTGTCCGGAGGGAGGAGGGTAACTTCTTCAGGGTAGGCATCCTTTGAAGAGGCTTCGCAGTGGGGTTAAAATTGTATCAGAGATAAAAGGTACTGCAGATGCTGGAGAATCCGAGATAACAAGCATGGGGCTGGATGAACACAGCAGGTCAAGCAGCATCATAGGAGCAGGAAAACTTGACGTTTCAGGCCTAAACCCTTCATCAGAAAATCTGATGAAGGGTTTAGGCCCGAAACGTCAAGTTTTCCTGCTCCTATGATGCTGCTTGACCTGCTGTGTTCATTCAGCCCCATGCTTGTTATCTCGGATTCTCCAGCATCTGCAGTACCTTTTATCTCTGCTCAATCTTATTTCCTTGTTTTTCAGCTCTTTGTATGTTGAATAACATATAAGTCAACCCTATTACTTTTGGTCTAGAAAATCATAATTTTTCACATACCTCAGGTAAAAGTTGGCATTAGATTTCCAGGAATCAAAATGCAAGAATTTCAGAACTGAAATATCATCCTGGAGATGTCAATGATTTGATTTCCTTCTACACATATAAACACTCAAAGTCATAGAATCCATACAGTGCGGAAGCAGGCTGTTCAGCCCATCGAGTCCACACCGACCTTCCAAAGAGCATCCCATCCAGAACCACCCCTCTATCCTATCCCTGCATTTCCTATGGCTGACCCACCTAGCCTGCACATCCTTGGACACTATGGTCCATTTAGCATGGCCAATCCACCTAACTTGCACATTTTTGAACTGTGCTAGGAAACCCGAGCACCCAGAGGAAACCCATGCCGACACAGGGAGAATGTGCAAACTCCACACTGACAGTCGCCTAAGGGTGGAATCAAACCTGGGTCCCTGATGCTGTGAGGCAGCAATGCTAACCACTGAGCTAATGAATACTGCAAATGCTTAAAACATTTAGATGCTTTATGTTTCACTGTCATTTATTCAAATAAAATGATCAGATTATGAATAATAATGGATGGAAATTATTCAGTGTTATTGGCTTTCACTTTATTTCACTTTGACAATTAATTTTGCTTATGCCTAAATCAAAATGTTCATCACCACTCTCCCCGCAAACATTATCCTTGCAAGTGCCAACCCCATCACTTTTCCCCCACAGAACTGAACTATTACACGAGCGTAGAATAGTACCATCTATAAACTGCACTGCAGAAATTCGCCAAGGGTCCTCAGACAGCACCTTCGAAATCCATGACCACTGCCATCTAGAAGGACAAGGCCAGCAGAAACCTAGGATAACCACCATTTGCAAGTTCCCCTTAAAGCCAGATGCCAACGTGACATGGAAAGATATTGCCGTTCCTTCAGTGTAACTGGGTCAAAACGTTGGAACTCCTTCCAAAATGGCCTGGTGGGTCTACCAAAGCCAATTGGATTATAGTGGATCAAGGCAGCAGTTCACCACCATCTTCTCAATGGTAGATAGGGAAGGATAATTAATGCTGGCCCAGCCGGCGAAACCCATATCTCATGAGTGAATAAACACTTCCCATTTAAATATTATTTGGGCAACTTGACACCACCACAATTTCCAGTAGGGCACTCGATATGCAAATAACACTCATTGCTAAGAAATCTGCCTGAGAGTTGTTTTAAGTATAGGTGTAGGATGTTGAGGTTTGTGGAGACAGGTAATATCAGAAGTGCACACCTGCAGGTACAAATGCTTCTGAAGGGAGAAAAGGGCAAGGTGCCATCAATGACCTTTCAAGCCTGTTCCATTGTTCATTGGTTAAGGCTCATCCTTTACCTTAAATCCACCATCCCACATTATTTCCGGAGTCCTAGACTCTCTTTGTGCTCAGAAAAAAGACCATGAGATGTAGAGGCAGAAGTAGGCCATTCAGCTCATCAAGTCTGCTGTGCCATTCAATGAGATCATGGCTAATCTGATAATCTTTAACTCAAATTTCTTGCCTTTTCCCCATACTCCTCTATTCCCTCACAACAACACCACCAAAACAACAACAGCAGAAGTTTCTGGATAAGTTCAGCAGATCCGGCAACATCTGTGACGAAAAAATCAGAGTTAATATTTTGGGTCCGGTGACCCTTCCTCAGAACCCTCCCTCTATTCCCTTACTGATTAAGATAGAAAATGGTAGGTCATTCAACTCTTTGAGCCTATGCCATCATTCAGTAGGATCGTGGCTGACCATCCAATGCAGTACCATTTTCCTGCTTTTGCTCCCATACCTTTTGATCCCATTTGCTCCAAAAACCATAACTATCTCCTTCTCGAAAATCTCTCTATCTAAGCTTTGAATATAGTTAGTGACTTCTACTGCTCTATACAGTAAATAATTCCACAGATTCCATACCCTTTGAGAAAAAAAATTCCTCCGTACCTGTTTCTTAAGTGGGTGACCACATAAACTGAGATTATGCTCTCTGGTCCTACACTGTTCCATAAGGGGAAACAACTTCTTTGCATCTAACCCATCAAACCGCTTAAGAATCCTATTTATTTCAGAAAGGTGTCCTCTTAATTTTCTAAACTCTGCTGAGTACAGACCTGACCTACTAAACCTCTTCTCCTAACAAAATCTCTCTACACCCCCAGATCAACCTAGAGAACCTTCTCTGCACTGCCTCCAATGCGAGTTTATCTTTCATTAGATAAGAGGACCAAAGCTGTTCAGTGTTCCAGATTCCATCGTGCCTTGTTTAGTTTTAATAAGACCTCCTTATTGTTGAAGAGAATAGAGTATAAAAATAAAGGCCAATGTTCCATTTACCTTCCATATTTCTTATCATAAGGACCCCTAAATCCCACTGTTCAGCAGCTCTCTGCAGTCTTTACCCATTTAAATAGTATTCAACTTTTCTCTTCTTCCTGCTCAGGTGCAAAACCTCAAATTATCCCACATTACATCTCATCTGCCAAGTTTTTGCCCACTTGCTTTACCTGACTGTATCCTTCATCAGACTCTTCACGTCAACCTCACTACTTGCCTTCCCAACTACTTTTTGTTATCATCCACACACATGGCTATAGTATATTTATTTCCCTCATTCAAAGAAAATTCCAAGTTCAGCCTCTAAAGTCAAGATGAATATCATTTAAGAAGTTCAAGAAACAAAACATTTGAAGAATTGTATTTGATTGCTGGAAACCATGGGAGAAAATTGAATGAAATTAATGGATGTAAAAGTCTAAGAATGAAGGTGGGCAAGTGTAAATCTGGTTCTGATGAACAAACCCCTGGCAATGATATAACAATGTGCTGTGATTTTTGCAGGAAGGTTTACTAGCCCTCTTTGATGTTACTTTTATTTACCACAATGTACCTCTGCGCAAATAATTTGGAACTAGAGCCTGTCAGCCACAATCAGATTTTGTAACCCATCTCTGAAGAGGAAAGTGAGTTATTGACCTGGAATGTAAAATCTATGACTATTCTGATTTACTATTTTCATAATTGGTGATAAAATCAACATTAAATCGCTTTCAGCAGTTTAGAGGTAATTATAATTACCTGTATTTACCTATCCATAGCAAGAAAGGTCATAGGCCAGGTAAAGAAACACTTGCATTTATATTACACCTTTCACGACCACCGGTGGTCTCAAAATACTTTGCATTCAATGAAGAATTTTCAATGCAGTCACTATTGTAATATAGGAACCATGGAAGTTAATTTTCACACAGCAAACTCTTATAAACAGCAGTCTGATAATGACCAAATAATCTGTTTTTGATAATCTCAATGTTAATGTTATATACATACATAGGTCAGGACTTCAGTAAGGCCTTTGACAAGGTCCATCATGGCAGACTGATACAGAAGGTTGAGTTGCATGAGGTCAGAGCTGAGCTTACAGGATGGATAAAAAAAAACTGGCTCGGTCATAGAAGACAGAGGGTAGCAGTGGAAGGGTGCATTTCTGAATGAAGGGCTGTGACTAATGGTATTCCTCAGAGGTCAGTGTTGGGACCTTTGCTATTTGTAATATATATAAATGATTTGGAAGAAAATGTAACTGGTTTGATTAAAAAGTTTGCAAATGACACAAAAGGTTAGTGGAATTGTGGATAGCGATGAGGATTGTCAGAGGATAGGGCAAGACATAGATCGGTTGGTGACTTGGGCAGAGAGATGGCAGATGGAGTTTTAATCCAGAAAAATGTGAGGTAATGAATTTCGGAAGGTCTAATCCAGATGGAAAATGTACAGTAAATGGCAGTGGCAACATAGGTGGAGAAGGTAGTCAACAAGGCTTATTTTCTGATGAAGGGTCTAGGCCCGAAACGTCAAGTTTTCCTGCTCCTATGATGCTGCTTGACCTGCTGTGTTCATCCAGCCCCATGCTTGTTATCTCGGATTCTCCAGCATCTGCAGTACCTTTTATCTCTAAGGCTTATGGCATGCTTGCTTTCATGGCCAGGGCATTGAGTTTAAACATTCGCATGTCATGTTGCAGCTTGATAGAACCTTAGTTAGGCCGCATTTGGAATATTGTATTCAATTCTGGTCACCACACTACCAGAATGATGTGGTGGCTTTGGAGAGGGTACAGAAAAGATTTACCAGGATGTTGCCTGCTATGGAGGGCATTAGCTACGAGGAGAGGTTGAAGAAATTGGGTTGTGGAATGACAAAGATTGAGGGGCAACCCGATAGAGATCTACAAGAATATGAAGGGCGTGGACAGTCAGAGGCTTTTTCCCAGGTTGGAAGAGTCAGTTACTAGGGGGCATAGGTTTAAGATGCAAGGGGCAAGGTTTAAAGGTGATGTACGAGGCAAGTTTTTTACTCAGAGGGTGGTGGATGCCTGGAACTCGCTGCCGTGGGAGGTAGTGGAAGTAGATACTATAGTGACTTTTAAAGGGCGTCTTGACAAATACATGAATAGGGTGGGAATAGAGCGATACGGTCCCTGGAAGGGTAGGGGGCTTTAGTTGTGACAGGCAGCACGTTGGTGCAAACTTGGAGGGCCTGTAACTTCCTTTGTTCTTTATTCTAAGACATGGTGGGATAACATCCTCACTCTTCCATGAAATAGTGGCACAAGACCTTTACATATGCCTGTGGGGAAGACGAAACCTCCATTTTACATCTCATCAGAAAAAAAAAAATTGCACCTGCAATGATCCCTGTACCGTATCGGACAGCTAGACTAGATTTTTGGATTAGCTCTTGCATTGGAATTGAGCCGACACCTTCTGACAGACAGACAAGAATGCTGCCTACTGAGCCACACCTGACAGCTGCACAGGGCTGCGTGCTCTATCCATGGACAATAGCCACTGGTTTTCCTATGGTGACACACACACACACACACACACACACACACCATCCATAGCTTGACATATACCAAAAATTCTTTATTTAATTGTTGGTTTTGCAGTACCAGTATATTACAGAACCATAACATTATCAAAAAACAAAACGGAGAAACACTCCAGTAATGTAACGAGCATACCACAAAGGAGGATGTAACGAAAGAAAGGCCATGATGATCAGTGCTAGGGCTGCAATTATTTACAATGTGTGTTAATGACTTGGATGAAGGAAGTGAATATACTGTCACTAAGTTTGTCGATGAGAACAAAAAATAAATGGGAAGGCAAATAGTAAGGCTGATGCAAGGAATATCTACAAAAGAGCACAGGCATCTCTCTCCAATAGAGAGAGAGAAAGGGAATTGGTTATGTATGGCTCGATATTAATCACTCTACAAATGTGAGGTAGGGTGAGGAGTCAGGGCTTCTATGAATTACCGCAGACAATACAGGGATGGAACCCACACTGCTGGCTTTATTCTAGCCAACTGAGCAAATAGACCAAACACCGAAGGAAGTTATATGTAAACAAATTGTATTTCATTATGGTGGAAAGGCCCATTTTTTTTGATGAAAGATTAAGAGGAATTGGGAACTTTACAAACAAAAAGTTGGAACAGCAGTGGTCCACACTATCCGTCAAGCCTGTTCTGCCAGTAAATAAAGATGATGATTGACCTATCTCAAATCCACTTCGCTGTCCCTTCCCAGTGAGGTTACTGAAAGGTCACATCAAATAAATTTTCTTCCTTGGTTACAAATTCTTCCATAATCTCGCTCCACACAACACAACTGACACACTCTGTTTAGTCAAGTCACAGATCTGTGGCCTTTTGCAAAAGTCCTGAAATTTGGAATCCTCCTAACACACTTCATTGTTTTGAAACTTTCCTAATCTTTAAAGGCCTCCTGATTGTTTTCTGATGAAGGGTTTAGGCCCGAAACATCAAGTTTTCCTGCTCCTATGATGCTGCTTGACCTGCTGTGTTCATCCAGCCCCATGCTTGTTATCTCGGATTCTCCAGCATCTACAGTACCTTTTATCTCAGACCTCCTGATTGCTCTCTTTTCAATCACATTGGTGTTTCCTTACCCACAATATGAGTCAACGTGTCATTCACCTGAGACAGACATTGCTACTTTTTCTTGCTTTAAAAGGTAGATTTTTACATCTGACTTGATTAATAAAAATAACTAATCTGAAATTGTTTATGCTCATGAAAGAACATTTTTAAACCCAATTTCAATTCCCAGTACTTCTTCAGAGGAGGCACTTGCCACAAGAAAACCTGATGTCTGAAGAATGAATGAACAAGTTACACATGCCAACTTCACATTCTTGTCCATCAGATGTATTTTACAGAAAACAACAACACAGGTCAACCATCTGTACTGTAAAACAGACAGGGAACTAAATAAAAATACATTCAAATGAATGATAAAGTAACATTAAATACCTAACTGGAGCAATTCAGTTGTTTTATTGCATATTTATGCAAAAAAAAATTCAGAAGGCACCTTTTAAGTTTCCCTATTGTGCAGTAGTTAATTTAGTTTATGAACAGGCATTAACAAGGTAACACAATTTATCTGTGTGTCTAGTTTATGACAAGTCCCAACAATGCATGTAAATTTAACAAGTAATGACACAGAGATTAATACATCAAATTGTGAATAAATAAATAAGGGCTGTAAATAGTACCTCACTGGCAATTTAACAAGACAATTTTGCAAGTGTTGTATTTCTTTACGAATCTGGAATGTGACATTTCTTTGCACACAAATATAAACATATCAAGCTGCAGGGCAACTGATAATGAAAGGTGCATTTAAATAGCCTTAAACCTGAGCAGAGGGGAAGTTGGGCACAGTGTGTAGCATGTGGGTATTTATGTTTCAGCAAATCGTAGGAATAACAAGGCAAAAATACACTGGTTGTAGTTTCAGTTGGGCTCTTCCAAAGCCTAAATTTGTGACTTTCAAACGTAGGATAGATGTAGGACAGTAGGGAGCAGAGGGCAAAGTTTTGTTAATTCTCATAATCACTGTTTGTCAAACCTTTTTTATAGTGCAAAATCTCATGTCTCCTTTTTCTTTAAGACTTGTCAATATACGTGAACTTTAGACTCCAAAGTTTCAAAGATGGTACTGTTTCTGAAAACTGGAAGGATGTTTTCTTCCAAGCAAGGGTGTGGTGAAATCTCCAATGTCAATTCTTATTGTCAGCCCACTCCAATTGATTTCAAGGGTTGATCAAGTTCATGAATACTTAATTGTCTTGACTGCCAGATCTCCAAAATAAAACTCACTCATTAAACAGGTTACAAGTTCATCAACCTCTTTTGGCACTATATTAAAAGTTCATTGTGCACTGTATGGAGTTACAGTTTTCAGTTCTCTAGCCTCATTCCTTATGCTATAGCCAAAATTACTGCTTGTACATATTGAAATAATGGCTTTATCTCTGCTGTAGGAATAGTATTTAGTAGCCAATATCCAAATTGCTCAAAGGCATAATGCATGCTGAGTGCATAGACATTATTTGATTTTGAGACAATTGTTTTCTCACCATCTCAAAAAACATTTCTTTATGTAAACGTTTTTGTGTAAGAAAAGTTTTTCACTAAGCAACCACATTCTTAACGTAGGTTCCATAATTCTTTGGGGCACCATCATAAGTGAACTTATTGTACCACAAAAAACGTTCCTGTTACAACCTGGGGAAGACGCAAAACTGGTTTATGCTCCCACTCCTTGCTTGACTGCAACTGGGTCAAGGTTTATGAATTTTGAAAAGAATTCTAGGTTGCCAGTTTGCTGTGGACTTAACTGTGCTCCAGCCTTTTAAGATACAAACTATTCTGAAGTTAATCAAGTGAGGAGTTAGGTTTGAGAGATAAAACTACATAGGTACAAATATGAAGAAAACTGGTAAAAATGTAGAACTCTGGCCTACTCCCTACTAACAAATGCAAAGACATACTCAATCATGGAGAGAGATACAACTTTACGAGTTATCAGATGTTTGAATTTTGCCAAATGTTCCTTCCACGTATGACTAAAAGTCACCAGATCGTCAATGTACACTACAAAATTGGGTGATTCCCCGCAGGACTTTATTGGTTAGTCTTTGAAATGTGGCTGGCACATTTTTCATACCAAAAGGCATAACTTTAAACTGATACAATTGGTGTCACGAAAGCTGAAATTTCCTTCACTCTTTCGGATAAAAGGTACCTGCTAGTATCCTCTGAGCAAGTCCAATTTTGAAATACTTGTCCAACCTTCTCAACAGTCTTTCAAATGTGGAATAGAAGAGAAATCAGATTTTGTAACTGCGTTGACTGAGACAGTTCACACAATCATTGGGTACCAGCTGGGTTTGGCACTATTACTATGGGTGAGCTCCATTCACTGCAACTCACTTCAATTATATTGTCTTTTCAAAACCATCTTAAATGTGTTTTTGACAAATATAACAATATAAGCTCACTTGCCTACAAGTGAAGGGACAGGAATTGGAGGAAGAAACAAAGCCATTTACTTTTAATGAACTGATTAGTGTTACGTGGGATGTGCCCAAGAGAGTCTGATGCAACAAGATGTGGAACATCAATCATGTGGAACAAGGTACAAAATGAAAACATTTGAAAAGCAGTCCTAAATGTAGGAAGAATAACTGGCACCATTCTATGTACAAACTGCTCCCTCAAGAGGCTAAAAGGAGAAATGGTTCACAATATTGTAACATTTTCCAAAAATGTATTATGTACACACACACACACACACACACACACACAGAAGAATTAATGCAAACTGATAAATTCTTAAGTAAGGTGGTCAGTTTTGCATGATGTCTATTAGCGGAAACAAATAGGGCCTGCCATATGAAAAAATGATCCAAACCGGACCATGAAAACTGTCCAAATTGTATGTTATGCAATGTGACAACTACAAAGTAATTACTTTGTGGTGAGATGGCTTATTACAAATTGAACCACCTTTGTCTTCTTAGCTTATATCAGTCAAAGCTCTAGAGATTACAGCTACATCATCACACATTCTTTACGCTCCTTGCAACATATTACATCAAGTAATTTTTTTCTACTTCCAATGTATGCTGTAAAAACCATTAGCATTAATAGCTGATACTCATCATAAGTGCCATTTCTAGTTATCTATGCACTTTAGTAATCCACTCCCTTTAATTTATCTCATGTTCTAATTCCTGCCTTCTTTCAGAGGCACTTCCAGTCCTGCCTTCAGCAATTGGCCAGACGTCTCCCATGGCAATACTGAAACCAACCCTGGGGCTCTTACAAAAGGAAAACTGGCAATTACTGCAGATGAAAAAGGCTGATACTAAAAGTGATAAAACTCAATGAGGTTCAAGCCATTACTGAACTGTAAAAACTTAGCACAGGAGTGCAAACTGCCCAAAATCTGCAAGTTGATTCAGATTTGGAGATCTTTCCTTCAACTTGTTACCGTATTCAGGAAAAACAGCCTCTGCTTTATGGTTTGGACACTCATTTCTACAGCACTGAAAGCTTTTACAAATTCACTAACTAAATAATTGAGTAATGGGTGAATGTTCCTGGACTAAGTATTTGCAACATATTGCCTGTAGGAATGCAGTGGCAACACCTGCTCATTATAAAATGTACAATCATTGAACTTTTTTGAAAAACTAGGTGAAGTTGAAGCCAAATCGCCTACATTGAGCATCAAGATTTTTTTTTTTAAAAAAAACTAAATTTGGCAGAGTTTCATCAATGTTACATTAAGAAATGACTCCTTCCTACTTGGAACTGAGTCACGGGGCCAGGCAGCGCAGATTTAAATTGCTACTTCCGGCTGGTTAATTATCTGTCCACGGAGGAGCAATCTCAGGTCAGAATGATGGAGGCCATTAGCCCCTTTGTTTGCCCAATTATTTCCATTCCTCTCTTTCCTCAGCCCTGCAAATTTTCCTTTTTCAAATGTTTATCTAAATTCCCTTCACAAGTTACTATTGAATCCATTCCCATTGCCTTTTCAGGGAGTGCATTCATGATCATAACTTAGACGTTGCTTGCTGGTTGGTGATGTGTGTTGGAAAGCGAACACACTTGAGATCATCGAAGGAAATTAGGTTTGACTGGATTCTCCTTCCTTTCTAATCTTCAGTCAGATAGGATGTCAGCACTCACCATCCAATTCACACAAGAAAAATGGCCAGGTGCAATACCAAATCCCATGTTGAATAAACCTCACAAAACAACTTCTCCATCTGGATAGCACTAGTAACTTGGCACAGCACAGAACACGCACTTCAGCATAGGCAATGAAAACTAAAAGGTGAATGCAAGATATGCCAGCAGCATGATCATAAGCTGAAAAAAAAAAGTTACTCTTGCTAGAGGTCTGGTGCCTAGCTGCTCCTCAGGGGAGACCAAAGATAGGAGGGGGCATTACATAAAAATAATTGAAAAACCAGATAGAAAAAAGCCAAAAATAATTTAAAGAATTAAGCATTTATGGCAATGCACAAATTACAGTCAAGTGCCATAATAGTATTGGTAACATTTAAGGACACAGGAATAAAACAGCTTTGTGAATTGGGGACCAACTATTAACAAGTTGAAGAAAACAAAAGCAATTTCTCCTCAAGCCTTGTTGCAATCTGCTTGTAGGACATCTTAGTTTATAAGGGCCTCGTTGAACTGAATTGAATTGCAAAACAGACATTTACGACTTAGTCAGAAAAAAAAACCATAGGAATTTAGTATTTGTGTGTATAATCCTATTGTAGAACAGGGTTTGATCGAAAATAATTTTTTTTTAGAAAATACACAATTTAGAATTTTATTTTATTCACAAGTCAAGGAGTACAAGAAAGACTGGAATTAGCGAGTGTGCAAAACTGACTTTCTTCTCATATCCATTTCTACCTTGAGCTCACCATTAATGAACTTTTCACATCGCAGAGAAAAGTAATTATGGCAAAAACAAGATACATAGAACCAGCGTGAGAAGCACATTACATCAAAAATAACTTTATGAAAGCCATATGCCACAGAACAGACAGAGTTGTCAAATATTCTAAGGGAAGATACGGGTACATTTCTCTTTAGTCACTTCTCTATTTATTAAAACTGCTGGGTAATGGTAAACTAAGAGATGGGTTTGTGTATTCTCTTCCCTTAAGTTTCATTTAACTGAACTTTAGTGCTTAAACTAACTGATGACTAATCTCAGAAGTCCAGTTCAAAACACCACAAAGATAAAAGACTGATGCAGCAGGAGGCCCTTGAAGAGATGAAACATGCCTAGAAAGTGCAACAAGTTTTCATGAATGAAAAACTCAATGCTTTCCCCCTATTTGCCTCCTTAAGATATACTGAACCTCCAAAACAGAGGCAGCTGGAACACCCAACCCAAGGACGACATTTAAATTTGCAAGGAGACTGCTCAGAAATTTCCACATCAGTTTTTTTTTAGCCTCCAAACATATTGGAGGGGAAAAATAATCACTCTAGCAACCAAGGTGATGCAAACTAAGGAATGCAGAGTGACATTGCATGGTCAATTTTATGCAGGTTAACAAGCAATACTCAAAAATAAAAACTGTCGGTGAAACTCAGCAGGTCTGGCAGTGTCCATGGGAAGAAAGCAGAGTTAATGTTTTCAGCCCTGTTCTGAAGAAGATTCACTGGACTTGAAACATTAACTCTGCTTTCTTCTCACACATGCTGCCAGACCTGCTCAGTTTCACTGGCAATTTCTGCTTTTGTTTCAGATCTACAGCATCCGCAGTTCTTTGTTTTATCATAACAAGCACTACACATGCATCCATAGGATCATATCCAAAAAAGAAAATTTGTTGAATGACTGCATAAAATACTAGATGAGAAATTTTGTTATATTATAAATAACATTTCATTTATATAAAGAGGAAGAGGGCTAAATGAAAATTCCTTTTGCTGATACTTTCATTCCCAAGGCTTCTTCATCCAACTCTTGATGTAGAAGTGTAGTCTCTCTGCTGATGCAAGAGGCCAGTTCCTCAATCTTCGCAAAGAAACTGTGTAACACAAAGATTTTTTTTAAAAGAATGAAATGACAAGTCAGGTAAAGATCTTGTTTAGCATCCAGCTAAAACATTTTGACATCTTTCACAACAAGCAAACAACAGAACCAATGATTCAATCAGAAAACAATTCAAACTGCACTGTAGCACAGTGGGGGACTCAAGGACGATGTCATATTCAGGATGCGAGAGAGTTTCATGTTGCAATGAAACAAACAGCATTAATTTCAGAATTTCTGGTATCGATTTCATTGATAGCAACAAAATTAGGGATATTGTTATAAAGATTTTCCAATGAGGCTTTTATAAAAGGTGCCTGGCAGCTTCTTTCTCGTTTCTCTCAATTGATCTTTCATTCTGTCCTGATGAGAATTCCATGTTGAGGGAGATAGTTTCACAAACATTGACCAACCTCTAGTAACTTGTCAAAGAAGTTCAACAATAACAAGCACTATCAATTCAGTCAGTCAACTATGGGGAAATAATACAGTGACAGATCCAAACAACAACTTCCACTTACACAGCACCTTTAATGCAATAAAATCTCCCAGGACATATTTCCAAAGAGCAACCAGACAAAAATTGACACCAATACTGTCCGGTCTGTTATGGTGAGTACTGTCATTTCCGATTCTGATCTGTATATGTTTATTGATTGAAGTATGGGTGGGGAACCATGCCTCTAGGAATTCCCGTGCATGTCTATGTTTGGCTTGGGCTAGTAGCTTCAATCAACACAGAATTGGACCCCATATACAAACCCATACAGATCAAAGCCGGAAATGACAGTACTCACCATAACGGACCAGACAATATAAATTCCAAGCAGAGTAGAATAACAGCGTTTCATCAGAGGCTCCACTGATGATGTCACCTAGCATGGTGGTGAAATGTCTGAACAAAAACAAGCCAGCTCGGCGAGCAAGTCAACAAAGTCATCCACAACCCGGGCTACAGATCTTCGCCAAAACTTTTCTGAATTCTATGTGGAGTCCATATCATCTTGATCAACTATTTAAGCAGTGCTATAGATTAAATTTTCCATGCCATTTATAACCTATACCCTTCAGGCTCATTGGTCTTGAAAGGAGTTAGCCACAAGTTTTGCAATTTAATTAGATAACAATATAAATCAAGAAATCACATCCAGCAAGTGTCAAATGGCTGATTGACTATCATTTTCTGATTTAACGTTTGAATGTGAAATGTGTTGATTAAAACTAAACCACTATATGTGAAACCATAACCAAATGATTAACTTACAAGGTTGAATAAATCTGACAGCAATATTGTCATAAGTTGTGCGTTTTCAATCAAGTATTAGATTGTACAGAAATTAAGTATGTTCTCTAACGCAGGTGCTGCACCATTTAATTTTGTTCCTAGTCATAGAAGCAGAACATTGAAACATTGGCGAGAGAGAGAAGAAATTTTCAATTATCACTGGGAACACCTGAAATTTTTTTCTGCGTTACCAAAACTCTACCCCCTCAAAAACCTGCATTTAAATTGCATTAGTGCATCTACAGAGATGATCATCCTCTTCAAAATTATCATTTTTTTTCCCATTTCCAGTCCTATATTTGAAGGGGGTTCAATAATAAAGCTCTCTGTTTCAGCAAGGACTACAAGCATTTCACTTTTTCCAAGCTTCACTGTTAAGTGAAGGACCTGGCATTTCTATAGCATCTCAATACAATTCAAGAATGCCTTCAAGTGCTTGATAAACAAATGGACAACTTTTGAATTGATGTAGAAAACACAGTAGCCAAATTGCATGCACCCGAATTCCAAGGACAGAAAATGAATGAATGACAAAAATCATGTGTTTTTGGTCTAGGGATCAATATTGGGAGTAAACTATGTTGCAATCAGTAGTATCTTTAACACTCATTGAATTATAGACCGGTTTAACAACCTAAAAATTGGCACATCCAGTCATGAAACACTTCTTCAGTATGGCAGTGAAGCATTAGCCCAGATTACATACTCAAGTTTGTACTGGAGCTTGAATCCACAACTTGCTATTTCCCAAGGGCAACAATGCACTTAAGTGAGCCAAGCTGGTCCTTCTCCAAGGGTCCCAGAGGTCAACTCTAACATTTTAAAGACACTTGGAAAATTCATATTAGCAAGGTTCTGGGTTTCAGCTTTCAAAAAAAATAATGAACGGATTCATGATATGTGACCTCCAAAACACTGGCAAATATCATATTTATTTTCATGAAAATAGAATTAAATATTCAACGCAAATCACACACTTTTTGGACAATTCTGCATAAACTAATATTTGTAGTGTCTTTGTCTTTAAATATACAGATAAAGGATGTGCGCTAGAGTTGTAAGTTATTCTCTCCCTATGAATTTTCAAAGTAGCTAATTCTTGTACCAGCGTCGATAGCTTTCTTGTGCATCAAAGCAGTAACTCGACACCTTAATTTCTTTTAGCTAGATGGGATTTATTTCATTTTTTTAAATTCATTCACTGGATGTGGGCAACACTGGCTAGGCCAGCATTTATTGATCACCAATTGCCCAGAGTACAGTTAAGAGTCAACCACATTGCTTTGGGTCTGGAGTCACATGTCAGCCAGACCAGATAAGGATGGCCGTTTCCTTCCTTAAAAAGGTATTAGTGAACCGGGGGGGGGGTTTTTCTGACATCCGACATGGTCGCTCCTAATTCCAGATGTGTATTGAATTCAAATTCCACCATCTACCGTGGTGGGATTTGAACCTAGGTCTCTGGATTAACAGTCCAGCAATAATACCACCAGGCCACTGCCGCTCCATATGCACATACTTCAGCACACGCACATCCACATGCACACTTGTTTGGATAAACAATGATGAAAGTTACTGGAAGGAAATTTACAAAATCCTAAGATTAGCAAAGACAGAAAAAGTAAAATTGAGCTATGTACAGTAGTCTGGGAGAGCAGATAACATCACACATAAAAGACTTCTAAATTTTGTTTTGAAAAGGGATTCTGCAACAATACCTCTTCATTTCTGTATCTGTCTTTGCAGCTGCCTTTCCAAGTTCAATTCCAGCTTTTGAATTCTTTCTGTCTAGTCCAAGACCACATTCACCTAAAATCTGACATGTTGTTCTTAGATGAATTTTCAATTCCTCTGTAAAGAAAACATTGGCTTAAATATATCACAAGACAAAGCTACCTCCATAAACTCTATGAAGAATCTTTGATTCTTCTTCTGCACAGGAAAACACCTGTTTACTCGGGGATATTACTCCCTTTGGGGAAATTAGGTGAATTTAAGCTGCATTCACACCATTATATCATTTGTACAAATTGTATTTACATTAATAGACAGCCAGATATCTTCTGCAATTTATCCAGCAACCTGAAGTGGGCACTTCACAGGCTGCCTCAAACCTGCTACATTATAAAATGTCACATCTACATCGATGACAAAGCGCCTCAGGGAACTGGCTGCTGCATTAAAGCGGTTTGCTTTTTTCATTTCTGAATCTGGAATTAAAAATATAGACAAAACCAATGGAACGAAAAAAAGTGGCCTCTGCATGGGGGAAAAGAAAATTCTACAAGACAAACAAGATCAATACAGCTCAAACTGGAAACAGGTCCATCACACAAAATTGACCCCGTCAAAGCACTTACTTAGCCATCCTGTGCAGTAATGCGAGAATTGGAACATTATTTTTCTGGTGCTATGAGAAGTGCTTTACTGAGTTTTCAATTTGTTTATAGGATGCGGACATCACTGGCTAGGCCAGCACTGAAGCAGAGATACCGTAACCAAGGCAGGGACAACTGACGCTGCATAAACAATCAAATAGGTTGATATACCATATCATGAACCTGAATGCAATTGAGAATAAGGAGAGATAAAAGAGGGATGTAGGTCTCCCGCACTATACGTAATCAACCAAATGGGTCAGGAGAAGTGAAACTACAGAAAGTTAGCACACAATACTTCAGGGCATGTCCTTGCAGCTCCACTGGCAGGAACTGATAACTTGCCATCTACCTACAGCTTGGCATTGACAAATAATAAAAGTACCCTATAAAATAAGTTAAAAGTCTAATAAAACTCCTTATGATGTATTACTCTTCAACTACAAGATATAAAACAAAGGCACACAGTTAAACATAGCAAGGAGACTCTGCATTAATACAATGTTGCTTTGCATCAGAATAAAATTTATGTGAACTTTTTGCTTGATATCAAATTAAATCAATGCATCCAAAAAGCCTGAGAGGAAACCAGGGTGCCTGAGCCAAGTTCATTCCATGACTCAGCTCACTGGAGACACATTTAATGGACATTAGTACAGTTATCTTATCTCTGTCCTACCTGTAAAATAAAAATAAATTTTTCTCTATAGTTTACTATTTGCTGGCTGAGCATCCTATATGGTAGCACAGAAGTAAAATAACACACAGTTTCACAAAGGTCCTTCACTGATTCCTCAGATGATTGAATGAAATACCTCGTGAGGAACAAGGCAGGTCTGGTCACTAGACTACGATGAATCAATTGATTACAAGTAGCGAGGTCCTGGAGAGTGGTGCCGAACAAAGAGACCTTGGGATGCAGGTTCGTAGTTCCTCAATGGTGGAGTCCCCAGGTAGAGAGGGTAGTGAAGAAGATATTTAGTACACTTGCCTTTATTGGTCCGTGCATCAAGTATAGGTGTTAGGAGGTCACGTTGCTGCTGTACAGGACATTGTTAGGTCACTTTTGGAATATTACATTCAATTCTGGTCTCCTGCTATAGGAGAGATGTTGAACTTGAAAGGGTGCAGAAAAGATTTACAAGGTTGTCGCTGAGGTTGGATGGTCTGAGTCTGAATAGGCTGGGGCTATTTTCCCTGGAGTATCGGAGGTTGAGGGGTGACCTTATAGAAGTTTATAAAATCATGAGGGGCACGAATGAGGTGAATAGCTGAGGTCTTTTTCCCCTGGTTAGGGGAGTCCAAAGTTAGAGGGCATAGGTTTGAGGTGAGAGAGGGAAGATTTAAAAAGAATCTTAAGGGGTGACTTTTGCACACAGAGGGTATTGTATGTATGGAATGAGCTGCTAGAAGAAATGGCAGAGGCTCGTACAATTACATTTAAAAAGCATCTGGATGGGTATATGAATAGGAAGGGTCTAGAGGGATATTGGTCAAATGCTGGCAAATGGGACTAGATTAATTTAGAACAGCTGGTTAGCATGGATGAATTGGGCCAAAGAGTCTGTTTCCATGACGTGCAACTCTATGGCTCCATCACAACTCAACTTTCAACTCCTGAAAGAGCGAATGAGGATTTGAGGATGTAGCCCATATGCTTAGTCTGTAATGTTGCAATAATTGAATAGTGTCTCAGCACATTATCAAACATAACAACGTCAAGAGATCACCCTTTGTAATTGTACTCTAGCACAAACCAGCATTATCAGCACTGAAGGAATATAACTGGACATGCGCTTGTGAAACACAATACTAGTGCCATGGGGAACAGTACTCTTGATCCTTGTTATCCGCAGATTCACCATCCACGGATCTGTGTATGCGTGACATTGGCCCTAGGACCCTTTTTTTTTGATCACGTGGTTCTTCAAGGTAGATAGCAGAGATACATGCTATCCACACTTTTGTTATTCATGGGAAATGATGACCCTATTCCCCACGGATAATGAAGACTGTGTTTAACAAAACACTTTGAGTAGAGTTAAGCTGGCAAGCAAACAGCCACTTATCTCGGTCTAGTTGTTACCTCAGAGTTGCTATCATATATAAAGCTTTTCTTCAGTTATCAAGACGAAGGAAAACTATAGATGCCAATTTACAACTTGTGATTAAGGCAACACCTTCACAGTAGCATTGTAATGCATCAAGATTTAGTTTTCCACCTTCCAGCAACATAAGGCATATGGCTCATTGTTTTAATTGCTCAGCAGGAATACTGTGCATCATAACATTTTTCTTTCAAGTATTGAAGACATGACACATGCCGTTTCTATATGGAATTTTTTGTATGAATGCCTTTTATCACTGACCCACAACTTCCAACCCTTTCTCTTGAAGGTGCTAAGTCTTGATGACTATAGTTCGACAGCAACCAACAGCTAACTCAGACAGGTGATCATTTTTCCATCAAGGAGAATAGAGAGTATTAATCAACTATTTAAACATGGAAAATTTCACTGCAAATTTCTCACATTCGTGATACATTTACTTTTCAGCAAGGATCCCTAGAAATCAAATAGGAAACAGAATTGGGATGGTAAGAAACATAGAAAATAGGAGCAGGAGTAGGCATTTCAGCCCTTCAAGTCTATTCTGCCTTTCAATATGATCATGGCTGATCATCCAACTCAGTCCGCTGTACCCACTTTCTCCACACACCCTTTGCCCTTTAGCCCTAAGAACTAGATCTAACTCCTTCTTGAAAATAGTGTTTTAGCCTCAGCCGCTTTATGGTAGAGAATTCCACAGGATCGCTACTGCCTGGGTGAAGAGATTTCTTCTCATCTGAGTCCTAAATGGCCCATCCCATATACGTAGACTGTGAGCCCTGGTTCTGGGCTCCTCAGTTGTTGGGAACATGCTTCTAGCATTTACCCTGTCTAGTCCTATTAGAATTGTATAGGTTTCTATGAGACTTCCCTCTCATTCTTCCAAACCCCAGTTAATATAGTTCAAACCGATCCAGCCCCTCTTTGGCATTAATCCTGCCGGAATCAATTGGTAAATCTTTACTGCACTCTCTACATAGGCAGAACATCCGTGCTCAGATAATAAGACCAAAATTGCACACCATACTCCAGATGTGGTCTCACCAAGGGCCTGTACAACTACAGCAAGGCGTCCCTGCTTCTGTACTTAAATCCTCTTGCTATGAAGGCCAACATACCATTTGTCTCCTTCACCACCTGCTGCACCAGCCTGCTTATTTTCAGTATGAAAGAAGAAACACAAAATGTGCCAAAGCCACCGGAATACCTCAGCTGCTTCCCCAGCTAACATCACTTACTCACCACAAACCAAGAAACAAATCTGGTTTGCATTGCAAAGTTGTATTTTGCCTTAATAACACAGCATTCAGAGAAGCTAAATCCAAACTTATTGCATCCTCTGTGTCAAAAGGTCAAATTTGTCAAAGGACTTCAGCCTACCCAAAAACATCCTCAGATCTTCTGACATATAAATGTTCTTCGTTTGAAGGCTATGCCTTGTTGTATCAAGAGCCTGACCAAAAGATTTGTACTGTGTTTTGAACAGTTGAATAGATGCCACCACAGGTCTTAAATGCTCCACCTGTAATGAGAATGAATTGAATGCATTATTACAAAACTAAATGAAAATAACAGTTGCAATAAGCATAACTTTCAACTGTAATTCAAGAATTGTAAAACATACAATAACACAGATGTCCACTGGTACGGCGTATTTAGATTTTCAAAAAGCTTTTCATAAGGGCCTATACAAAAGAGGTTAGTAAACAAAATTTGAACCACAGATCAGGAGAATATACTCTTTAGGATTAATAACCAGTTAACAGACAAAAATTAGAGCACGAATAAATAGGGCATTTCCAGGTTAGCTGATGGCATCTAGTGGGGTACCACACAAGTGAGTGGGCTCCAGATAGTCACAATCTACATCAATGATTTGAATATGGAGATTAAATTTAACATTTCCAAATTTGCAGATCAGACAAAACTAGGTGAAAGTGAGAATTGTGAAGAGGAAGCAGTGACAATTCAAGAGAATTTGGATAGGCTAAGTGAGGAGAAAACAACATGGCAGATGAAATACAGTGTGAAAAAAAATGCAACAACATTCACTTTGGGAGCAAAAATAGAAATAAAAAGGTATTTTCTTAAAAGATGAGTGGTTAAAGAAAGTGTTAACATGCAAAGGTAATTGGGTGCCCTTGTTCATGAATTACAAACAGTATACATGCAGCAAGTGATATATTGGCCTTTACCACAAAAGGCTTGAGCATGGAAGTAAAGACAGCCTCGAGGCTGTACTTGGTGGATTGCATGCAGATTTGGTCTCCTTGCCTATGGAAAGATCTAGTATCTAAGGCTAGTAAAACAAGGGATCATGAAACTAATTCCTCAGCTGGAGGGAATGTCACAGAATCATAGAATAGAATCATACAATCCCTACAGTGCAGAAAATGGGCATTCACCTTGCTGGGGAAATAAGAACAAAGGAACATAATCTCAGAATAAGGGGCAAGTCACTTCAGACTGAGACAAGGAGGAATTGCTTCACTCAAAGTATGTAAATATTGGGAAATCCTCTACCTTAGTGGGCTGTGTAGACTCAGTCATTAAGTATATTCAAGACTGAGATCAATAGATTTCTATACATTAAAGCAGGAAACTGTTGAGGTAGATCAACTACAACTAGTTTGTATGGTGTAACAGGCTTCAGGAGCTGAATGAACAGCTTCATGTTCTCATGAAAGTGAAAAAAATTCAAACAGCAAAATAAAGTAAGAAGAGTGCTTAAAGTCACAACCCATCCCATTCAGAATCTCAATCAACAGTCTTAAATGAAAGAAAGGTAGATGCTTCCACTCGAGTCATAAAATGGATGGAGCTCAAACCAAACCAAGCTTTAGAAGGAGCCTTGTAGTTCCACTAAAGCTTGCGCCATAATTGGTTAATTCAAATTTATATGAGCACAGGTGTTCAGGAAATAGGCAAAACATTTCTTCTATTATGTAATGCTTAATGGATATGCCTGGCAGCAAAGCATCCTTAAGATTACAGTCCAATTCTTGCATGAATAGAATAAAACAACAAAATGTCAATTGACGTACCACTATCACAGTGAGTCCAGAACAAAAGAGCATAGGTTTAAGATGAGAGAGGCAAGATTTAAAAAGGGACCTCGGAGGTGGGAGGGCTTTTTAAACACATATGGAATGTACGTATATGCATACGTATGGTGCGTACATGGAATAAGCTGCAAGAGGAAGTGATAGAAGGGAGTACAACTACAACTTTTAAAAGACATTTGAACTGGTACATAGATAGCGAAGGTTTAGTGGGATATGGGTTAAAACAAGGCAAATGGAACTAGTTCTGTTCAGAAAACCTGGTCGGCATGGACAAGTTGGGCCAAAAAGGTCAGCTTCCATGCTTTTTGACTCTATAACTCTATGACATTAGCTCACAAGAATGGTAGCAATGTAGTCTCTGTGTTAAAAGGCTTGACCCTATGGCAGCAATGTAATACAATCAGAAGAAAATTAAGTTACCATAAGCCTCTGAAATAGTGAAGGCTATTTATGGAAATGTTTGAAAAAAAAAAATACACAATCTATATTTGAGAAGCTATTTATTTTATCTACTTTTATTTTAGTAACTTTTATCAATGCAGCCTATGTCAAGAGCCAGAACAGAAAATCAGGCCCTCTATAAAATGAGTTTTACATTTTTGTTTTATAATTTTGCTCGCTCCCAACTTAAACAGTAAGTTGGACTAAAACTTTCTTCCAGGCTTGAGCAGGGCTAAACAAGTTATCTACTGGACAGGAGATGAAATTATTTTAAGGTGACAATCTGATCCAGTTTTGTAGCTGCCAGAAAGCTCATACTTATTAAAAGGAAAGCTGGAACAGACTGCAGCTGAAAACAGAGTACCCCAAACCTGAGGGTTGGATGAGGAAGGGAGTTCAGCGAAGAGGAGAGAGAGGGGCTCCTTTCTTTTCCTATCTTTATCAGCCTCCAGGACTGCAGGAATTGAAAATTGTACGAGGGAACAGAAAGTTAGTGGGAGTTTAGCAATGTGAAGTCTCCTTCCCCAATAACATTCAATAACAATAAAAGATGCTATCACAGGGAATCAGGCAAGTGATTTTGCTCATTTACTGTATCTTTTTAAGTCAAAGAACTATATTGGTAATTATAAAAGGTTCATTACTATTAGTAACATTTACGATTAGTAACAAATATCTTACAGGGAGTAGTATGGTTTATTACTTTAAAAAAAAACTTAACTAAGACACAAAGATAGGAGGATAGGTGATCTGTTGTGTCTACAGAATGAGGGAGCTCCTGGACGCTAGCATGAAACAACGCAAACTAGTCTGCAGTAAGAACTTTGGCTAAGAGTTTATGAGCTGGAGGCCAAGCTGCAATGCATCAGGGAGGAGAAAGGTTATCAGGAGGTAAAACTGCTTCAGTCTTTGCAATTGTCCAACACACAAATTTCAATCAGCTTGACTGGATAAGAATGAGTGCTGCAGTGTGCACGCTAACTGACAATAGCACTGTAGTGCAGAACGCCATTTGCATTATTTTTGTAGCAAAAAATGAGAATCCAGAAGGCTGTATTACTGCCTGGTGCAGGACATTTACTGAGAGCTAGAGAGGAACTTATTGTTGGGAGGAAAAACAATTCCAGTCATTGCGCTCCATTGAGTTTTAACAATATAAGCATGACATGGAAAGAGATTTGGAATAGGTTGTATGAGATTCTAAGCTCCAAATTAAAAAGTAGAACCTCAAAACAGTAATAATTTCTGCATCATCACCTGGACTACAGCTTAGCAGTTAACAAAGTCGATAAAAACAGAAAATGCCGGAGAAACTCAGCAGGTCTGACATCACGTGTGGAGACAGAAACTGAGTTAACGTTTTGAGTCTGGTATGACTTCTTCAGGCAAAGAAGGGGCTTTGGACTTGAAGTGTTATCTGTTTCTTGCTCCACAGATGTCACCAGACCTGCTTCGTTTTTATTTCAGATTTCCAGCATCTGCTGCATTCCGCTTGTAACAAACTGAATAATGTTGATCCAATAGAAAGGGACTCTGGGGAATTAATAATAGAAGTACTAGCTGGCAGATAACCTGAACAGTTTTTTTTGGCATTCGTCCTCATTGAAGATGATTGAGTGGGCTGGGGGGTGCAGATGGAGAGAGCGAGAGAGCGCGCGAGAGAGCGAGAGCAGGTGGAGAAAGCGAAGGGGGAACAAAGAAGGAGGGGATGTGAGGGGAAGCAGAGAGAGGAGGGGCGAGGAAAAGGGAAGTGGGAGGACTGGGATTTGAGATCCATTACATTCCCCACTAGAGACACTTGATTCCCAGTTTTCTTTCCAGTTACAGTGCCCTAATGAGCTGTTGGATTCATTATTTGCCCAAGTTCAATTTGTTTTTTGTTTCAAAAGAGCACTCAAATGTTTAAAGTTGTGAAGTGGACATAAGGAAGGGATACAAAGATGTATAGATGAGTTAAGTGAGTGGGCAAAGATCTGGAAAAATGGAGGAGAATGTGGGAAAATGTGAAATTGCCCATCTGGTCAGGAGAATATAAAGGTACATTATCTGATTGGTTGCATAGCTAAGATGCAGGTGGATCTGAATGTTCTAGTGCAGCGTACAGCAAGTCATTAGGAAAGCTAATAGAATGTTATTGATTACTCGTGAGGACATTGAACACTAAAGTAATGAAGTAGGCTTCAGTTAGTGAGGGCATTGATATGACCTCATTTGGAGTACTGTGTACAATATTATTTAAAGGGACAGATATAAATGCTTTGGAAGCAGTTCAGAATGATACTTGGAATGTGTGTTTTATGAATAGAGAATGGACAAGTTATGTTTGTATTCAGTGAAGCTGAGATAAGACTTGACTGGAACTCAAGATCCAGAGGGTACTTGACGGGTTGGATATGGAGTCCTTAAAAATAAAGGGCTGTCTCATTTAAGATGGAGAGAACATGTCTCCCCCCACCCCCAGAGGGCTGAAGCAGAATTTGTGACGAAGGAACAGCACTCCAAAAACTGGTTATTTCAAATAAACCCGTTGGACTATAACCTGGTGTTGGGTGACTTTTGACCTTCCTAAATAAGTATGAAGAAGAGAGGTAATACCAGGCCCATTTGACTGAAACATTACGGGCAAAGGGGGAAAAAAGTGAGTAATTAAATGAAATAGCAGAAGTTATTGTCGCCTAGCAGCAATTAATTTCAGATAAATTTAAACGTCATTCCTTAAACTGCAGAATCAGTTTAAACTGTGCAACCAAAAGTGTCTCAAATTATAAAACGCACGATAACCTCCTCCTCCCTTTTTCAATGTTTAGTGTCAATGCAAGTTAATGTTAACTCACCTGCTGCTCTATCATCCCATCCAGTTGCTTGTTTTTCTCCAGCAAAAGGAGATCCTGTTTCTGTTGAAATATTTCTTTCCGTAAATGCTGGTTTTCTTCTTCAATCAGAAGTAAGCACTCTTCTGCCCTTTCTTGGTATTTTGCCAAATTATTTTCCCTCTACAAGTGGAACAAAAATGATGTGTGAAACAGGACTCCTTACTTCAAACCTTTGCCAACACAATTATAATTCTCAAAATTATTTTGAATTTGATCACAAAAAACTGAAAAGATGCTAATTTGGAAGGAAAGAATATCTTCTATTTCAGAAACAAATCTGAGCACAGGCAGAGGTTTAGCCCCAAAGCTCACATTAGGTTCAAGTCCATCTGCCTCAGAATACAAAATAAAAAATAAGAGAACTGTGGATGCTGTAAATCAGGAACAAAAACAAAGTTGCTGGAAAAGCTCAGCAGGTCTGGCAGCATCTGTGAAGGAGAAAACAGAGATAACATTTTGGGTCCGGTGACCCTTTCACAGAAGCGGAGTTCTGAGGAAAGATCACCGGACCCAAAACATTAACTCCGTTTTCTCCTTCACAGATGCTGCCAGACCTGCTGAGCTTTTCCAGCA
>JAHRHZ010000043.1:7522364-7548367 GCA_024137785.1 Ginglymostoma cirratum | reverse complement strand
CAGCACCTTATATTCCGCTTGGGAACCCTGCAGCACAATGGTATCAGTGTGGACTTCACAAGCTTCAAAATCTCCCCTCCCTCTACCTCAGCCCGAAACCAGCCCAGCTTGTCCCCGCCTCCCCAACCTGTCCTTCCTCCCACTTGTCCCCTCCTCCCTACTAACCTCATCCCACCCCCTTGACCTGTCTGTCCTCCCTGGACTGACCTATCTCCTCCCTACCTCCCCACCTACACTCACCTTTACTGGCTCCATCCCAGCCTCTTTGACCTGTCTGTCTCCTTTCCATCTATCTTTTCCTCTATCCATCTTCTATCCGCCTCCCCCTCTCTCCCTATTTATTTCAGAACCCCCTTCCCCTCCCCCATTTCTGAAAGAGGGTCTAGGCCGGAAATGTCAGCCTTCCTGCTCCTCTGATGCTGCTTGGCCTGCTGTATTCATCCAGCTCTACACCTTGTTATCTCAGATTCTCCAGCATCTGCAGTTCCTACTATCTCTCACTACATTGATTTTTGGGATGAAGGTGTTGTCTTATGAAGAAAGTTTGAGCAGGTTGGCCCTGTACCTATTATTATTCTTGATTCCAAGAGGTGGTGATCTTATTGAAATCCCAGTTTCTAAAGGGTCTTCATAGAGTAGATACTGAAATGATGTTATCCTTGCTTGAGAATGTAGAATTCAGGACAAAGTCAAAAAATAAAGGCATTTAAAATGGAGAAGAGGAATTTCTTCTCTCAGAAGATTGTTCGTCTTTGGAATACTCCTCCCCAGACAGCAGTGGAGTCGAATTCATTGACTATATGCAAGGTGAAGTTAGATAGATTTTTGATTGATAAGAGAGCAGGCAGAAAAATGGAGTTAAGGCCACAAACAGATCACTCAATTTCTTATTGAACAATGGAGCAGTTTTGAGGGGCCAAATGGCCTACTCATGATCCTGTTTCTTTTCATCTCATAATCCGCCAATCTTTTTCTTCTGATTGCATTGTTCAGAATTCAGACAACGTGCAAAGATCTGTTTAAAGTTGTTACTGGATATCTTAGAACATTCTTATAGACAGTCTAAGACAGATTAAGACCTTACAAACTTATGGAAGAAGAGACATCCTCACCTTTAGTCTTCGCAACACATTCTTCCATTGAGGAACTCCTAGAAAAAAGTAAAGTGAAACCATCAATGGCTAAACAGCTGATTTGTTGAAAAAGACATCCTTCCACTAGGCTGCACTTAAATGAGGATTACAAACTCTTGAAATATACACAATGCGGTCACTACAATTTCAGTAAAATATAATGGCATGTATGCAAAATCATACTGTTCCAACAAAATAGCCAGCAGATTTTGTCTTTTCAAGCTGGTGTTGCCTGGAGTAGTTTGAAGCTTACACCACCTAGTGAACAGGTTTATCATTAATAGAAGTAGTCATTGTGCAGCTGGACATACAGCAAAAAGAAAACTAAAAAAAAAACTGTGCCAATTGTGACAGGATAAGTTTAAGCTATTCTGATACCAGTATTTCGATGCATTCAAATGGTACCACCCCAAATGATCAAATCGACAACTGAAACAGGTACTGTGCTATAAACATTAACCTTTCATGAGAATTCTGAACTTGCTTATTTGAAAGGCTTATGCTTTTATATACATGAAACTAATGCAACTAAGCAATATTTCTTTCTCAATTTACAGTGATCACAGATAAACAACACTTTTAAATGTAATAAAGCATCCAGAGACTTTTCACCGGAATGTTAATAAGCCAAATTTAAAAACAGAGCCATACAAGATTACACATGTGCAGATGGCTAAAATGTACATCTTCAAATAAGCTTCTGAAGTGCATCTTAAAGATGTTAAATAAATAGTTCAGGGAAAGCATTCAAAGACTGGGCCATCACTGGCAGAAGAATTAAAACTGGTGATACTTAATAGGCCCAAAGAAAAAAAATTCACCTCATCTCAGTCCTAAACCCTTTATTCCAAGCCTGGGACTCTGTACTCTGAATTCCCCAGGTAGGGGTAACATTTTCTTAGCATCAAATTTGTCAAGCTCTTGAAGAATTTCATATTTCAATTAGATCAGGCCTCATTTATTTATCTCTAGGCATTATTAACTTAGTTTACTCCATACATCCTACAAAAACAATCCACAAATCACTAAAACCAGTATAAGTAACCTTTATTTTATTCCTTCAAGGGAAGGTGCATCTTTCCTTATGCAAGGAAGAATAAACTGTTTACAGAGCTTACAGAGCTCCAGCAGGGGGACTTCCAGCTGCCCTTATAGGATCTGAACCTGTTTCTTTCAGCCTCTTTGCATTCTCATCAACACTCACTTCCCTACCTAACTTTGTATCATAATGTTTCTATCGGATGAAACAATAACACAGTATAAATTTAATTCAGCCAGACAACAGGGAACAGAAAATCTACATTCAAAAACCGTTCACCTTTCTATTGGCAGGCGGGCAGAAGTTGCAGCGCTGCTAAAGGAGAAATTAAAGGAATGTAATTCTTCATCTATTGCAAAGTTTACAATTGTCAGAAAAAGATGTGACTTGCTGACAAGTGCCAGTGATGGTAGTGAGGGGTAGTGAAGCTGCAAGAAATATCCACTGTTGCTACAAACTGCTTAGCTTGACTGAGTTTTAATGTTATATTAAAAAAAAAAATGGAAAGTCCTGCCCTGCCCCCAGTAACAATCACTTTGTTGCCTGATAAGGGCAAATTTAGCATCGTTTGAAAGACTGATTTAAGAAATGGTTTTTCTTGCTCACACAGACCTCAAAATATGCCAGTAAGCCTGTCATCTAAGCTGTAGGTTCAGAGAACTGCAGGAGCAGCAGAATACAAATCCAAGTGCAAATTTAAAGAGTTTGCAATGTGGAGTCTTTTGATTGTTATATTGTTTATTAAATAAATTACAAAAACTAAAAGCTACAAAATTTCTGGTCTCTATTACTATACGCAAAATAATGGAATACATGCTGGTGTAGATTTGCAGTTTTTGTAATGTTTAATAAAGTACTCATCACTTCAGTGGGGAGGGTTGCATTTTTGTGGTTGTATCGACTTACATTCCCCTTCATAGAATCATAGAATCCCTATAGTGTGCAAACAGGCCCTTCAGCCCAACAAGTCCACCCTGACCCTCAGAGCATCCCACCCAGACTGATCCCCTATAAACTCACCTAATCTACACATCTCTGAACACTATGGGCAATTTAGTATGGCCAATCCACCTATCCTGCCAACTTTGGACTGCAGGAGGAAACCAGAGCACCTGGAGGAAACCCACCCAGACACGGGGAGAATGTGCAAACTCCACACAGACAGGCACCCGAGGATGGAATCAAACCCGGGTCCCTGGAGCTATGAGGCAATAATGCTAATCACTGAGCCACCAGGCTGCTTCATAACCTGAAGTTATGAAGTCCTTCCTTCAAATAATCTGGCATGTATAAGTATTGAAGAAGTATTCTTCATCACTGACTCAACATTCAGTTTAGTAAGAAGCAAGTGATGCTAACAATGAGACCAGACTACCATGTTGAATACTTACATGTCTGATCCTTTGCTTTCTTCTTTGTACGCTATAAATAAAATTGAACAAAACATATTAGCATACTGCTATAAAGGGAAAACAACTGGTTCTAAATGCACCATTTGCAGTTTACCTTCAGTAAAATCTAACATGAGTGAGAGATCAGCAAAGATTCAGGCAGAAATTTGGAACTGATACGAAATGAAGAAAAAAAAATTTATTGGACCTGAAGTTATGAAGTCCTTCCTTTAACTCATCTGGCTTGTAAAACTCATCCAACCACAATCAATATCCCTCCGACAATTCCTTCTGGTGCTGTTCCGAGTATGTGGTCAACATCATCAAGACCACATTTGTTGGCCATCCCTACTACCTTCTGAAGATGGAGGTGGAGGACCTTCTCAGTATGAACAAATCAAATAGCAACTGAAGTAAGCCAAATCTGCCCGTCAAGCCTTCTTCACCACCAAGATCAGTTTGTGTTTCGAATACCACGTAGTCATCCACCCCTGATAACTTTGGATTCCCTATCTACCTTGTCCCTAGAAGTACTGAATGATCCCACGTCCTTCTGAGGCAGAGTGTTCCAAAGTCGTGCAAACCACCGGGGAAGAAAATATTTCTCCTCACTTGTCCTAAAAAGCTCACCTGATTTCTAAAACATTATATAAATCTTATAAGATTTAGGTTATATATAATTCAATCAAGTCACTCCTTAATTTTCCAAAATCCAGCAGATACAAGCTTAGCCTATCCAACCTACCCTCAGAGAAACAAGCCCTTTATTCCATGTATCAATTGAGTAAATTTCCGGAATAACACCTAGAAAGCATTTACACGCTTCCCTAAATAAGGCAACTAAAACTGTACATAATATTCAAGATGTGGTCTTACCATTGCCCTACGTAACTCAAGCATAATATCCTTACTTGTATGTTCTATTACAAGAGGAACTAAGGACAGCAGATTAGCCATCTTAATTACTTGCAGGATCTGCATGTTTTAACAATTCATGCACTAGCATACCTAGATCCCTCTGCACCTCAGAAATTCTGCAGTCATTTTCAGTTTAAATGATACTGTATTTATTCTTGATGAACACAGCAGGTCAAGCAGCATCATAGGAGCAGGAAAACTTTTTCTGATGAAGGGTTTAGGCCCGAAACGTCAAGTTTTCCTGCTCCTATGATGCTGCTTGACCTGCTGTGTTCATCCAGCCCCATGCTTGTTATCTCGGATTCTCCAGCATCTGCAGTACCTTTTATCTCTGTATTTATTCTTCATGTCCAAAGTGAAATCTTTTATAAAGGAGTGGTTAAATGAAAGAAATTCCTGATACTCACATTATAAGCAACAAGTAACAATTTATCAAACTCTAACACTGAACAAATTGATAGAACTACTAACAAACTGAACAATTCCCCCCTCAACTACGAACTACTCCCAAATAAAACAAAATTCTAATGGTAGGCTATTCCAATAAATAAAATTCCCACTTACATAAACCAAAAAGTAATACAAAAAAATTAAACCTTAATTCTCGAAATTACAGCCAGGATAAGTTTTCCAAAACGTTCTTTGCCTTCTCCGCTGTTTTCCATTCAGGAACGCCTTCCTCCGTTGAATTCTTGTGTCAGGAATATTAGCTAAGAATACTGTAGTATATTTATTTATTTAGTTGGTGCTTACTCTAAGAACTTAGAGATTTCTGCTGGAACCAGTTAGTTTCTCTTCAGATGGGCGTTTACTCTCTCACCAATTTTCAAACAACCTCTTCTTTTATACCATTGATGACCTATCAATTTCTTACAATAGGATTGGTCCTAGGTTGTCAGCACCATCAGATTTCAATTTAATTGGTTTTCACTCTCCAGGGGACTGGCTTAAATTAATTGGCTATTATTGCCTTCACAACAAAACAAACTGTAGCTTTTTTTCTGACCATGCTGCCTTTGATACAAATGTTTCAATTTCAAAAGCTCTCTGTGCATCTGCAGACATGTTTTTTTTTTAAATCTCCAAGCCTAGAAAAGCACATCACTTTTTTAAAGGGATCATGCACTCTTCGCACCCCCCCACCGAGATCATTTTGAAAAGAAATTCTAACATCCTGCCTTCCAATCCACAAATCCTATACCCAATTTCGCAACATCACAACGTTCTTTCTTACCTGCTTTTGTATCATCTGCAATCTTAGCTCGCATGCTTTGCTACCCTCATCTAAACTACTGACATAAATTGTAAGAGGTTGAGACCCCAGCGCAAACAGAACTCTATTCATCATATCCTGCCAATCAGTAGAAGACCCATTTCTGTATACTCCTTGTTTTCAACCAGAGAATCACCAAATGATGGTAGAATAAAGAACAAAGAAAATTACACCACAGAAATAGGCCCTTCGCCCCTCCAAGCCTGCGCCGATCCAGATACTCTATCAAAACCTGTCGCCGATTTTCCAAGGATCTGTATCCCTCTGCTCCCTGCCCATTCATGTATCTGTCTAGATACATCTTAAATGATGCTATCGTGCCCGCCTCGACCACCTCCGCTGGCAACGCGTTCCAGGTACCCACGACCCTCTGCGTAAAGTACTTTCCACGCATACTTCCCTTAAAAGCTTTTCCCCCCTCACCTTGAAATTGTGACCCATAGTAATTGAGATCCCAACTCTGGGAAAAAGCTCCACCCTGTCTATACCTCAAATTAGGTCCCCCTTCAACCTCCGTCTTTCTAATGTAAATAACCCTAATCCACTCAACCTCTCTTCAAAGCTAGCGCCCTCCATACCAGGCAACATCCTGGTGAACCTCCTCTGCACCCTCTCCAAAGCATTCACATCCTTTTGGTAATGTGTCTCTACGCAATCTTCCAAATGTGGTCCAACCAAAGTCCTTTACAACTGTAACATGACCTGCCAACTCTTGTACTCAATACCCTGTCCGAAGAATGAAAGCATGCCGTATGCCTTCTTGACCACCCTACCGGCCTGCGTTGCCACCTTCAGGGTACAATGGACCTGAACACCCAGATCTTTCTGTACATCAATTTTCCCCAAGGCTCTTCCATTTACCATATAGTTCGCTCTTGAATTGGATCTTCCAAAATGCATCACCTCGCATTGGCCTGGATTGAACTCCATCTGCCATTTCTCCACCCAACTCTCCAATCTATCTATGTTCTGCTGCATTCTCCGACAGTCCCCTTCACTATCTGCGACTCCACCAATCTTAGTGTCATCTGCAAACTTGCTAATCAGACCTTCTATACCTTCCTCCAGATCATTTATGTATATCACAAACAACAGTGGTCCCACAGATCCCTGTGGAACACCACTGGTCACAGTTCTCCATTTTGAGAAACTCCCTTCCACTACAACTTTGTCTCCTGTTGCCCAGCCATTTCTCTATCCATCTAGCTAGTACACCCTGGACCCCATGCAACTTCACTTTCTCCATCAGCCTACCATGGGGAACATCAAACGCCTTACTGAAGTCCATGTATATGACATGTACAGCCTTTCCCTCATCTATCAACTTTGTCACTTCCTCAAAGAATTCCATCAAGTTGGTAAGACATGACCTTCGCTGCACTAAACCATGCTGCCTATCACTAATAAGCCCATTTTCTTCCAAGTGTAAATAGACCCTATCGCTCAGTATCTTCTCCAGCAGCTTCCCCACCACGGACGTCAGGCTCACCAATCTGTAATTATCTGGATTATCCTTGCTACCCTTCTTAAACAAGGGGACAACATTAGCAATTTTCCAGTTCTCTGGGACCTCGCCTGTGCTCAAGGATGCTGCAAAGATATCTGTTCCGGCCCCAGCTATTTCTTCTCTCGCTTCCCTCGGTAATCTGGGATCGATCCCATCCGGACCTGGGGACTTGTCCACCCTAATGCCTTTTAGAATACCCAACACTTCTCCCTACCACGCACCCCCCCCACACCCCCATTCCAACTTGACCAAGAGTAATCAAACATCTATCCCTAACCTCAACATCCGTCATGTCCCTCTCCTCAGTGAATACCGACACAAAGTTCTCATTAAGAATCTCACTCATTTTCTCTGACTCCTCGCATAACTTCCCTCCTTTGTCCTTGAGTGGGCCAACCCTTTCTCTAGTTACCCCCTTGCTCTTTAATGAATAAAAGGTCTTGGGATTTTCTTTAACCCTGTTTGCTAAAGATATTTCATGACCCCTTTTAGCCCTCTTAATTCCTCGTTTCAGATTGGTCCTGCTTTCCTATTATTCTTCCAAAGCTTTGTCTGTTTTCAGTCGCCTAGACCTTATGTATGCTTCCTTTTTCCTCTTTACTAGTCTCACAATTTCACCTGTTATCCATGGTTCCCTAATCTTACCCTTTCTATCCCTCATTTTCACAGGGACATGTCTGTCCTGCACTCTAATCAATCTCTCTTTCAAAGCCTCCCACATATCAAGTGTGGATTTACCCTCAAACAGCTGCTCCCAATCCACATTCCCCAGCTCCTGTCAAATCTTGCTATTAGTTGGCCTTCCCCCAATTTAACACTCTTCCTTTAAGACTACTCTCATTTTTGTCCATGAGTGTTCTAAAACTTAGGAATTGTGATCAGTATTCCCAAAGTAATTCCCTACTGAAACTTCAACCACCTAGCCGGGCTCATTCCCCAACACCAGGTCCAATATGGCCCCTTCCCGAGTTGGACTATTTACATACTGCTCCATAAAACCCTCCTGGATGCTCCTTACAAATTCTGCTCCATCTAAACCCCCAACACTAAGTGAATCCCAGTCAATGTTGTGAAAATTAAAATCTCCCATCACCACCACCCTGTTGCTCCTACATCTTTTCATAATCTGTCTACATATTTGTACCTCTATCTCATGCTTGCTGTTGGGAGGCCTGTAGTACAGCCCCAGCATGGTTACTGCACCCTTCCTATTTCCAAGCTCTGCCCATATTGCCTCACTGCTCAAGTCCTCCATAGTGCCCTCCTTCAGCACTGCTGTGATATCCTCTTTGACCAGTAATGCAACTCCTCCACCCCTTTTACCTCCCTCTCTATTCCGCCTGAAGCATCTATATCCTGGAATATTTAGTTGCCAATCTTGCCCTTCCCTCAACCAAGTCTCAGTAATAGCAATAACATCATACTCCCAAGTACTAATCCAAGCCCTACGTTCATCTGCCTTACCTACTACACTTCTCACATTAAAACAAATGCACCTCAGACAACTGTCCTTTTGTGTTCATCATGTGCTCTCTGCCTACTCTTCCCCTTAGTCACATTGACTTCATTATCTAGTTCCTTACAGGCTTTAGTTACTACCTCCTTACCATCCACTAGTCTCATTTGGTTCCCATCCCCCTGTATGTTAACCCCTGCACTACAAATTGCAAACTTTGCATAATATCATTTTACATGATATCTTGTCAAATGCCTCCTGGAAATCCAGGTACAGAACATCTACAAGCTCTCCTTCATTCATAGTGCATGCTCCTCCTTCAGAGTCTTTTAGTAAATTGGTTAATCACAATTTCCTTTTCACATAATCAAGCTAACTCTTCCTGATACTTTGACTTTTTCTAAGAGCCCAGCTATTGAAACATCTTCTCTACTCATTTTTCTGATGAAGGGTTTAGGCCCGAAATGTCGGGTTTTCCTGCTCCTGTGATGCTGCTTGGCCTGCTGTGTTCATCCAGCGCCATGCTTGTTATCTTCTCTACTTAACCCACTTTTTGATAGTTACAAAGAATAGTTTTGTAACAAGTGGCTAGGTAGTCCAATTTAGGTAGCAATCTAAAGGCCCATGGAGTGGTCTGACTATCTGACCAAATATGGAGTCATAGATTGCCTACCATGTAAGAACACCACTTTAATTATGTAAATCGTTTCTAATACTTTATGAAAAAAAAACTTATTGATTTGTGAAGTTGAATTCAATTCGATTCGATAGGATTGAACTCAATTGCCAGTGCATTAACTAATCACTATAATCAGTACAAAACAAAATATCACCAGTAAGCATTTTTAGAAATTTTATAAGGAAATCTAAGCTTCTTGGTTTACAACAAGTAAAAGCAACAAGGATGGAAACAACATAGTGGTAACACTCATCAAGTTAAAGAAAACAGTATATTAAGTAAATACAAATCAACAGATTTAAATATCAAGAGTTGCATATGCAAGGGGAGCTGATACAATAGCACCAGTTTTGGGCTTCTGCTCAAAACGAATTTCTACCTTCTTTTCAAAAAAAAATTTAAAAAGTAATTCAAGAATTAACATAAAGTGAACTTGCTTTCACACAGCATTTGCAACACTTACATTTCTTCAGAGAGGAGTTTTGAGAAGCAGCAAGTGGTTTTGGTGTACCACGTTGGAATGTGACACAGTGGCTCAATCTTTGTCTCGGAGTGTGTGTTGATGCAGGTATCTGACTGGGGGTTGCAGGCAAGGGAGACTTCGGTGTGGTAAACAAATTTGGTGAATCGCTCAGATTTGGCACGCTTTTTGAACTCCTAAGCAATCTGGAAAGAAAAAAACCCTCAGACTTTAGTTAAAGTCTGTCAAATATTAGAAAAAAAAAGAAGTGTCCAGCGGACTGAATGGGTGATGCATTTGACAACAGTTGTACTCTATGCAACAATTTTCTTCAACTTCCCATTTCTCTCTAGAAGTTTACTTTTACTGAATTTTTCATTCACATTTTAGTATGTTATTCAAGACACTTTCATATCACAGACTGGACAGTGAGTACAACTAAGCTGGTCTAACCATTATTTGCATTGCAACCAAGTTCAATTCAGTCCTTATTGACAATCAAGACATGTTTACTTCCACCAGAGCCAACAGAAATGGAAGTCCAAAGTGATTGTCCCCTCCGTGACTCAGATACGTTGAAGCTAACAATAAGTCTCCCATTTTTGAAAACCCATCCCCATACACGCCTTCCACATTGTGCTCAAGACTGATTAAACAAAACTTCACGAGGGTTTAAACCTCAGGTTCAAAATCAGGGAAACCTAGCATCATACTTAAATTTTGCATCCTCGTAAGAATATTTTTACTACAAAACGTTTCTGAACTTGCAATCCTTTGTGGCTTTTTAAACAATTTTGTCTCAAAATTTCACAAATAACAGCTTTTGAAAGTCTAATTTCCCAAGTTTTAATTATATTCGAGCACAAAATACAACTTGCAAATGCATAAAATCAACATAATCTTGAAAAGCAAGTGGTCACCAAAGCAAGTGGTCACCAAAGCAACATGACGAAAGGTCCAAGTTGCCTGGATGCAGTTATTCTGAACAGAATACAAGTGAACACTTCAACAAACAATTATTGTATTATACAAATGTATTTAACACTGTGATGAAATCAGTGCTGTCATCAGGTTTATTTACCAATTCACTAGAAAAACTCTATTGCACCAATGCACTTGAATTTTATGTACAACATCTGTGGTGTAACTTAATGTTAAAGTTACCAACAGTGTAACCATTTACCATCCACAGTAAGTGTTTCAGTGCTCCCTTTAGGTAACTAAAATCCTTATTGCGATTGCAAAGTGCATTTGCACACATTCTTATGCGGTTAAAACCCATGCACTGTGCTCCCAAAAAATGAAATACTGTAGAAATTGGCCAATAAGGTATTGGAATTTATGTTCAATAATTTTTCTCTTTTATCTTTTGTTTCTCAACCGTGGTTTCTTAAGTGAAGAGTGAGATCAATTACAAAACAATACCAGTTACGGATTTGAGAAAGACTACAGAACATAATACTCACGTGCCTGATTCACTGGAATCCTCGGCAATAGCTGTAAATTTAATTAAATTAGTTAATTTTTTTCAAAAAAAGAATATGATACAACTTAAAAACATAACTGGATCAAATAAAAAACATTTAGAACTGAATAAGTAACTAGATACTTTCCACAGCAAAAACAAACTTAATTATTGGAGTTACACACACAATATTGGAAAAAATGGTCAGGGTTATTAGAAACCCTTAAATGAATAAATACTACAACTTCGCCATGGAATATGATGGCATTGTTTTATATTCCACAGAATCATAGAACCCCTATAATGTGGGAACAGGCCCTTCGGCCCAACAAGTCCACACTGAACCTCACAGCATCCCACCCAGACCCATCCCCCTATAACCCACCTAGTCTACACCTCCCGAACACCATGGGCAATTTAGAATGGCCAATCCACCTAACCAGGACATCTTTGGACTGTGGGAGGAAACCCACACAGACACGAGGAGGATGTGCAAACTCCACACAGACAGTCACCCAAGGCTGGAATCGAACCCGGGCCCCTGGCACTGTGAGGCAGCAGTGCTAACCCACTGTGCCACCATGTCTGCTGTAGCAATTTTCTTCCCTAGTTTTGAGTTCTAGCACTTCATTCTTTAAACAACCACAGATTTAAAAAAAGATGAAAGTCTGAAGAGAATAAAACATGCGTTCCTATGAAGGAATCTTGTCTAATTTTAACTTCTACCTTTTTTTTCCTACTTTGCACTAAGAAGAACAGTAGCGTTGAAATTTTTAAAACTTATTTCATTATTTTTCTATTTTTGCACCTAGGTACCTTTGTACCTAATATTGCGTCGGGAATGGTGACATTGTACAAAGTTTCACTGTACTCCTGTACCCGCGTACACGTGACAATAAAACCTAAATCTAAATGCTCACCTCATGCCAAGATTCAGTTGAATTGCCTTCTCACTACTCTGATAATGACTCTTGCATTTTCCTCAATGCGGAGTGTGCAGTTTGTCACACTATATTGGGATCCGTTTGCAGTATTCAAATTGCCTCCCCAATTCCACCCTCACAGGCTTCCAGTAAAGTAATGACACGTTGGCTACAGGACTGAATTGAGAGCTCAGGAGGTCCAAAGTTCTATTCCCAAAAGCTGTCAAAAATTCACAGGCCAAGTAGTGATCTGCCACCCTGACATGGTCTTGTCTACTCAAGTTCAAAGCCATGTGATCGCATTCATTTCTTTTTCAAACGACACAGAAATGAATGTACCTTCAATATTAAAATGGTCTCCAAATACCCTTAGATTTTTAATCGTCTTCACCTATTACTGAAAGTTGCATTGTTTTAAAGTATGCATCAAATCATCAGCTGGATGCACATGAAAATCAGTCTTTTTGTGTAGTCAATCAAGGTACTAGGTACTGAGAGAGCTCATGTGCCTGTAACTGCGCCAGATTGTTCTACCGTCTAATATTAAAAAGTGAATGACATTTCCCTGGAGTCAGCAGCTTTTTTTTTGGTGTGTTATCAGCTGAATGATCCATTGATGCTCATATATGTAGGTTGCTGAAGTTGTAAATCAAGGCTGTTGCTGCAGATTTACAATGTTGTAGAACCTATTAGTCATAGTCACAGTTCAACAGCTGGCAGCAATTGAAGTGCACATATTGGACCAATTACTTAAAGATAACTTAACACAAAAAGTTCCCAAACTGAGACAGACAGACAGACACACACACACACACACACACACACACACACACAAATAAAAAATTAACCATTCATAGAACATAGGACTCAGTTCTCATTTCCACTGACAAATCAAGCTTCTAATTTCAATATGCTTCCCTGAAGGTGTTAATGCTTGACTGGTTCAATAAATACAGGCGCCTCACCGGTACCTTGTCCATGCAACTAATCTTCACATGCAAGACAAGAGAGTTTTTTCAAGCCAGACCTGGTTGTTCATCAGCAAATGAGGTGCATGAACCCTGGTTGATCAATCTTTTTTTCTTTTTCCTTCCTAGCCTAAGGGTGCAGAATGAACAAGTCTCCAACAACTGCCCTGGCAGAGATATCAGCCAGCTTCCTGATTTTTAAATCAGCTTTGCAGCAACGGAAAGGCCTGAATGTTGGCCAGCAGCTACCTTATTGCAACAAGCAAAAAGTCTTGGAACTTTTCACAAATAAATCTTGTACGATATTCCTTGCACAGATGTTTGTCAGCCATAATGTGAACTGCTGCTCTAAGCTCAATTTTTCACTTTCATATCAAGGTAGAATGTGGAGCTCATTCCATCTAAAGCTTATTTTTAAACAACTCTCACCACTAAAATTTGCTGTTTGGTGCAGCACATGCAGGTTCTGTGAGAATCAATTGCACATACCAAAGAGAATGGTTGGCAGCCGCTTCAGAACAATGGAAGAGAGGAGAAAAGAGGCAATTTAAATAACTCCATAGAAGCCAGTATCGCGTCACCAAATCACCCTTATCCACAATACTTGACACTGGTCAGCTTTCTCAGAGCCAGCTCTCAGTGAACAGAACCTCTGACGCTCTTGTTTATATCTGTCAGCCAGGGCTCCCTGATTGGACCAGGTTAACAGCCCCAAATCAGGAATTCATTCTACAAAGGTCTACCTGGCTGACCTCATTACAATCATGACACCCCTCCCTGTCAAAGTCAGGGGACATAAGCCTGTCATTTTCCTCGTAGACTCTCTGGGAGCGTTTTCACACCAGGTCCTTTTCCTCAGACTCCGGCTCGGATACAAGCAGCGTGTGACGGATCATAGCCTGCCTCTTGTGCCCAGAGTTTCTCAGAAGAAATTCATCCTCCTAATCAGGCAGTAAAGGTGTGGAGGCTGCAACATCTGCCAAGTCCTCCTCAGACTCCAAGGTTTCTTCGATGCTAAACAGAGGGGGAGAACTCCAGTTCCGACAGCCCTGCCGGATGTTCTGAAGAGCTGGGTATGTTTTGCTCCTGCCCTGTTTGCGGATTTGCAGCTTTCACATGGTAACTGTGCATGGGTCAGGGCCACCCCACCTACCTGAATTTTGTATGCCTCAACCACGCCTCTTACCCGTGCAGGACTATTTCCATGATTTCAGCACCAAACTTCATCCCCTGAAGTAAACTGTCTCTCTCGCTTAGAGGGGTCTTGTGTCCGGCATCAGCATTCTTGTTGCTGCTTCACCCTCCCCACTCCCAAGTCCGGGAAGATCAGACTTAACCTGGTACAGAGTGTTCTCCCCATTAGCAACACTGCTACAGCTATCCCTGCAGTTGTATGAGGTGTGATCTGATAATCAAATTGAAAGCAGGATAGTTTGGAATCAAGTGAAGCTGTAGGCTACTTCTTTAAGTCTGCCTTCAAAGTTTGGACTGCTCTTTCTGTCAGCCCAATGGACAATGGATGATATGAAGCTGTCCTTATATGGCAAATGCCATTCAAATTTAGGAAATACTTGAATTCCCTGCTGGTAAATGGTGGCCCGTTCTCTGTGACTAACACTTCTGGGAGCCAGTGTGTTGCAAAAGACTCTCACAGTTTTTCTATTGTCGTCCCAGTGTTTGACAAAAGAACTCTGTGCATGTCCAGCCACTTTGAGTGAGCATCCACAATGACTAAGAACTTTGGCCCACGAAAGGGCCAGCATAGTCAACGCATAACCGAGTCCAGGGTTTACCTGGCTATTCCCATGAACGTGGGGGAGCTGCTGGTGGTAATTTTTGTCCTTGTTGGCACTCTGTGCACTGCCCCACCAACATGGCTATGTCTGCATCCAATCCTGGCCATCAGATGTAATTTCTTGCCAACATCTTCATTTTGGACACCCCAGGATGACACTGGTGGAATTTAGCCAGTATCTAGCAGAGCCCTTTGCTCGGGGCGATCACTCTTGCTCCAATAATAAAATACCATCCTTTATGGTGACTGGTCTCACCAGGTACAGAAAAGGTTTCAATTCTGGTTACGATGGCCCTTTTGTTTTGTCCATCACCACCAGCTGTTTTAGTTTCTCCAGGATCAGACCTTTTGCTTCCACAGTCTGATATTGTCAGCAGTGACCAGAAGGGACCCCAGAAAGTTTAACATCAGAACGGACTCTTCCAGTGGCAGTACCATCAGTGGTGTATCTGCCAGGGGGAGGCAGCTCAATGCACCCGCATTTGCTAATTGACGTTCCAGACGATCTTCCAACTTGCACTTAGAAGGAGAACCCACCAGTGAATTCCACCTGAAGCTATAGGTGGCACAGCCTTGTCCTCGGAGAACTTTTAGCAGGGGTTTGTCATCTATTACTATTACAAATTTACACCCATAAAGCTATGAGTGGAACTTTCTCACACCAAAGATGACTGTCTAACCTTCCTTCTCAATCTGGGCATATTTGCACTCTGCGTCAGTAAAAGTCCAGGAAACAAATGTTATTGGGCCACCTGTGAGCCAACACTATCCCTATACCATACAGGGAGGCATTGCAAGTCAGTACCAGATCTCACTTGGGATTGTAGTGTGCCAATATCTTAGACGATGACAGCTGTTTCTTCACTTCTCCAAAGGTTACGTCTAGGCTAGGAGATAGGGTCAGCTTTGGAAACTTTTTCAACAGCAGATGTAAGGCTACCAGGATGGAGGCCAGGTTACATATGAACTTTCTGTAATAATTCACCAATCCAAGGAAAGACCTAAGCTCCTGTACAGACATGGGAGCTGGGGCACCTTTGATTACCATCACTATCTTCCAATGGGTGTAACCCAGTCTTGTTGGCTCTTTAGCTCAAGTAGGTCACTTGGAGTGCCTAGAACAAACATTCTTCCCTTCAAAGACATACACCCACCTGGGAAAAATGTCTAAGGACTTTGTCCAAGTTCTCCAAGTGCTCTTTACTGGTCTTCCCTGTTATTAGCAAGTCATTCAGAGAAACCAGGTAGACCTTGTAAAATGTTCTCCTTCATCTGCTGAAAAATGGCACAGGCTGATGACACCCCAAATGGCAGTCTTGTATATTGGTACAAACCCTTATGGGTATTAACTGTAGCATACTTTTGAGATTCCCCATCAGATCACAATTGCATGTATGCATGGTTCACATCCAGGTTTCGTGAAGGGCTGGCCCACTCCCCCCCGCCAGTTTTATAAATCCTCTATACGAGGGAATGAGTATTTATCCAGCTGCAAAAAGCGGTTTACCGTTTGTTTATAATCCACACAAAGGCGAACCAATCCATTGGACTTCACAATCGGTACAACCAGTGCTGCTTATTCTGCAAACTGTACACGTTTGATGATTCCTTTGCTCTCCAGCCTCCTGATTTCCACTGCAAATGCTGTAAAATCAGGAGCAAAGACAGAATTTGATGGAAAAGCTCAGCAGGTCTGGCAGTATCAGTGAAGAAATTAAAAAAAATCAGAGTTAACGTTTCGGGTCCAGTGAGGAAAGGTCACCGGACCCCAAACGTTAACTCTGATTTTTTTTCTTCACAGATGCTGCCAAAGCTGCTGAGTTTTTCCAGCAAATTCTGTTTTTGCTCCTGATTTCTACCTTTACTTTTGCACACAAGGCAACTGGCACTGGGTGGGCATTGCAGAATTGTGGAATTGCTTCTTGGTCAACATGCCTTGGCTCTTTTGATAGTCCCTAGACCCTCCTGAAAAATATCCAGGTATTTGGTTAAGACTTCACTCAGGCAGCCATTTCCTAGTGAAAAAATGTTGAGCCAATCAAGGGGAATCTTTCCCAACCAATTTTGCCCTGTCAGGTTTGGGCCCAAACTTTTTACAACAATCAGTGGCAACTGAGCCAACTGCTTCTCATATGAGACTGGAACTCAAGTTGTACCCTTAATCTGTAAGTGTTCCCCGATGTAGGTTGTCAGTCTAGCCAAGGTCTTACACAAATGTAAGGGCTGGCATCCAGAGCAAATTTTATTAAAGACTGATCCTGCAATCACTGATACAGCCGTGCCATTATCAACCTCCAATACAACCAGGTGACCATTTAACTAGATGTTTATTTTGACTGGTTCTGATTTGGATGTTGCTAAGCAACTTAACTGTTCCCGACCAGACGGAGATGGGATTTCCAGGGTTTGCACTCTCCTAGATACTGACCTATGAGTTCCCTTACTCAATTCAGGCCTGGTGGGCCTCTTTTGCTGTCTCTAGTCCACAAACCAGCAGCAATTACAATGGCTTGCTGTGCCGGGTCCTGAAGGAAATATTAACCATTTGGTGGCTTCGTTTTGGGGTTTTGCTGTGGGCTGACCTAGAGACTCTCTGTTCAGGATATGTCCTGAGTGAAGCTGTGTAATTGCCTTCACTCAAAAGGTGTTCCCCAAGTTCAATTAGCCTGGCAAGGGTGTCCACTTCCATTGGCATGCTCTGTAGTTCATCTGCTCCACGTGCCACATTTTCTAACAACAAATCCAGTTGTGGTGCCTGTTTGAACTCCTGTTGGGCTTCAGCTGGTAGGTGCTTTTGCACAGTTACATCATTAATCCCACATACTAACCAGTCTCTCTGCATCTCATTTAGGGTTAAACCAAAGTCACATGCTTCCACCAGGTGTCTTAACCTCAACAAAAATCCCACAGATGCCCCTGGTTCTCGAACTGCTGAGTAATACTGAAAGTGTCTCAGAATTAGGGGAAGCTTGAGATCGTAACATTCCTTAACCAAATCCGTTAACTCTTGGAAGGTTTTTGTATCTGGTGCCTCAAGAAATGTTAGGCTCCTAAAAACCAAAAAAGCTGCAAGTCCATAAGTTGTCACGAAAATTACTCATTGCTTTTCATCTGTCCCAATGCTATTTGCCTGGAAAAGAATAACACATTCTTTCCACATACTGACCCCAGTAAGATTGGGATTGAATGAGTCAAGCTTCCCAAATAGGGGCCTGATGGCAGAAATGTTACCCCAACTCAAAGACGACTGTTGGTGAGTGAACTTTTTCAGGAGCATGTTTTTCTCCTCGTCGCCACTGAAATAACTCCACAGAGGCCAGTATTCCATCACCAAGTCACCCTTTATTTACATGTGCATAGTTCCTGACACTGATCCAGCTCCCTCAGAGTGAACAGAACCTCTGACACTCCTTGATTGGACCAGATTAACACCCCCAATCACAGAACTCATATCCTGAGGTCCACATGGCTGACCCTGTTACAATCACTACAGCAACAATCAAATGCTGATGGACAATGCATAGCTAGAAAGACAGGCATTAAAGCGTTGGTGGAGTAGGGAGGTGGAGGTTTAAGTGAAACAAATTAAGAAAGATGTTGTTACATGAGTCAAAAACCATGAAATATTTACACACAAAGGGAGATTGCGTGGAGAGAGCAAGTTTGATCAGATTATGTACAAAGTTTTGAGGGACCTCTCCTATGTCAATGATTTAGTACTTTAACATCAGAATGCTTTGGTTTGTGTTAAGTAATTAATACAGAAGCAAGTGAGTGATTTTAACATGAAACAATTCTGAATATCCACAGCTTGCTAAGATTAAAATCACTTACTGTCCCTTCATGGTATAACTGTAAGTACATGGGTGGGGTTCTGAGCCAGGATCCAATAATAGCCATTTTGTTTTGAGGGAATACAACTAGCAGAAGTATTTCTTACATGACCTTGGACATCTGGATTGATTAAAAAAGTGTATAAGCACAGCCTAAGCATCTAATATATTTCTTTAAAAAATTAATGTTAAAGAACAGTTGCCTGAAAACACCCATTTAATTCGTGACCTGGAGAAAATGACATATTCCAATGTCTTCCTCCTTCTTTGCTTGTTATGTGATTGAAGCTAATTTGATTCAAAAGACAAAATAACTAATACGCAAATGCTCAATACTAAGGTGAAAACAGGGGTCTATAACACACAGAGATCTGTTCAGCACAGGGCAGGTGTGAACACAGAGACTTGGGGACAGGGAGGGAAGTGGGGAAAGCATGTCATTACTTACATTTACGTGATCCAAAAGAATCTCTCCGTTTAAGACCTGGTGTAGTAGGCTTGATGAACAACTGCTCTGATGCAATCTGCAATGATCTTTGTCGAGAGGATTGCACTGATGTATTGGAAGACATCTTTGATTCGGTCTCAGATCTCAACTGTTTACTAGTAGTCAGCTTTGTCAATCTTTTAGAAGGCCTTTTAAAACAGTGAAGTCACAAAAGACAAGACGGTAGATTATAAGGTGGTGGTTAAACAGCAATTTTGTGTGACATCTATTCAAGGTAAGAACAAGCAGCAGTGGTGGCTGCTTTATTTTAAAGGAGACATTATTAGCTTGGTGCGACGAAACATTGGGAAAAAACAAAAGCCAAACAGTGCAAAATCATAATTCACCCTGCCCACAAGAAGAAAACACTTACCCACCATTGTTGAGCATTGCAGTTACTCACATACGAGGACTGGTACCATTTTTAATTTATACCAGTTAGTTGCCAGTCAAGGCAATGTGACTCCTTCAAGGAAATTCCTCCAGACACGTACCATCACAACTGACAGAAGTGCCCATAAAACTACTGGAGGCATTACAGAACAATGTTGACCATAGAGAGAAGTTGAAGCAGCATTTGGAGTTGTAAAAACCCAACCTCCTGTTTTATTTGATTTATTATTGTCACAGTTACTGAGGTACAGTGAAAAGTATTGTTTCACATGCTAACCAGACAAATCATACCTTATGTAAGTATATCAGAGTAACAGAACAGAATGCCAAATAGAGTATTACAGCTACAGAAAAGTTGCAGAGAAAGAGCAACTGTAATATATGAGGTCCATTCGTAAGTCTGACAACCACAGGGAAAAAGCTATTGTTAAATCCGTTGGCACGTGTTTTCAAACTTTTGTATCTTTTGCCCAACGGAAGAGAGTATAAGAGAGTATAACCAAAGACCCCTGCCACCCTTGTTATGTTTATTTGATTTTATTTTTTATTTATTTTGATTTGTTTATTTTAAAACATTTACCAGATCATGAGCACACTTGAGGAGTTAAGTTTGGGATATTAATTTTTGGGTGTCTACCTCATTTGATCAGGAGATACCAATCTTAGCAATTCATACAATATCAGCACAAGTAAACCTTCTGTTAGCAACTATCCGCTGATTCAATATTCCAACAAAGTCCCATTGTTCATACCTTCATCATTCTCGAATTTGTTTATCTGTGCAAAGCATTCTGTCCATTTTCTTAAAAAAAACATTTCGGGGATGTGGGTTTCATTGGCTAGGCAAATATTTATTGCCTATCCCATTGCTGGACAGTATGCACAAGCCACCATATTGTACATGGGTCCATATGTGCTTAAGCTGGACAGCCTTATAATAGGAGTCAGTGTGTCAAATTTCATCACACTAGTCCTTCAGTAAAACATATTTTTCTGTTTTGAGCTTTATTTTCAATTTTATTCTGTACTTTTAAAATATTAAATGGTTGGAGCTTATCCAATTGCCTCCTATTAGAAAACATTTTGCAAAAAAAAAATGTAACTCATAAATAGCAGAAATTTAATACAGTTATAGAGTTGTACAGCACGCAAACAGACCCACCGGTCCTACTGGTCCATGCCAACCAGATTTCTAAATTAATCTAGTCCATTTGCCAGCATTTGGCCCATATCCTTCTAAACTCTTCCTATTCGTGTACTCATCCAGATACCTTTTAAATGTTGTTTTTGTACTTGCCCCCACCACTTTCTCTGGCAGTTCATTCCATACACACACCACCCTCTGCATGAAAAAATTGCCCCTTAGGTCGCTTTCATATCCTTCCCCTCTCACCTTAAACCTATGCTCTCTAGTTCTGGACTCCACTATCCTGGGAAAAAAAAAGAAGACCATGCCTATTCACCCTATGCATGACCGTCATGATTTTATAAACCTTTATAAGATCACCCCTCGACCTCCGACATGCTGAGGAAAATTGCCCCAGTCTATTCAACTTCTCCTTATAGCTCAAAACTTCCAACCCTGGCCACATCCTTGTAAACCTTTTCAAGTTTAACAACACTGTTCCTATAGCAGGGAGATCAGAATTGAACACAGTATTCCAAAATAAACAATTTCCATTCACTGTATAGAGCATGTGGGACACTAAATACAGATTGGTAGGTTACCTCCTTTGGGCAGATTTGATGACAAATTAAATCACAATATCAAACAACAGAATTTGACTGAATATGTGCAAATGGGCCTCCTACTTCCATACATTTTTCACACCACTAGAGGTCTACATGGAACAATATAAATATTTTAAACTTTCTGTGGCAATAAAATAGTGTGTACTTCAAATAGAACCATGCATTAAAAGTGCGTTTTGCTGAAGAAATTAAATCACCATTTCTTAAAAAACATTGCAACAATTAAAATATACATTTGTATGAATGTATATTTCTAAACAAAACTAAAGGCTTGCTAATATGAAAAGTCACTTAAGCATGTTATCACCCTTTTGAGTGCAATAGAGCACCACAGCAAGAGTCATTTCAGCAAATTTCATTATAATAAAAAGGGAAAGAAGAAACAAATTTTACAGAAGCGATATTCTCAAACTGAATTGTTCAAAACATCAGACGTGCAAACTGCTTTTAATAATGCATGTGCCCAAAGAGACAAGTTACAAAAAAAGACAAGGATATTATTGCAGTAATGGACATTTCACAACATGATCCATAGGAAACACATAATAGCAGCAAGAATGCTTTGGGTCACGTATGCACTGGAAGAAAGGGATGTCAGTGGGAGGAGAATTATTACAAAGCTCTGCTGGCTACCTTCCAGCTTCCACCCTCTGTAAAGATAAGTTCATACAAAACTCCACTCCGTCCTCCTGTATCCAAACGTGCACCCATTCAACCATCACCCCTGTGATCACTGACCTACATTGTTTGTTGGGGAGCACCTTAATTTTAAAATTTTGATGCTGGTGCCCAAATCGTTCTGCATTCATATTTCTATCTAATGTCAGCCCTTTGATTCCATAAGTATTCTGTGCTTCTCCAATTTAGGCTTCAAGGACATGCAATTTTATTCCTCCCAATCACTCCAGTATCAGCCACATGCAAAGAGCTACACAGACCCGAAATTCTTAGGAACATTGGTCTACTGGATAGACTATTCAGCACATTGATGCTATCCATCATTCAAAACAATCATCACTGATCAAACACTTGAATGATTTTTACGCTTCCCATTGCCATTACCAGTGGCGTACAGGATAATCAGAAATATATTGATCTCTACCTTAAACAGACTCAAGGGAGGACTAAGCTTTCACGACTCATTGTGGTACTGAACTCCAAAAGATTCACAACATTGCAAGGAGAAAAAGTGTCTTGTCTCGAACCCAAGTGGCCTCCCACTTATTTCTAAATTTTGTCCTCTGGCTCTTGACTCTCTAAGAAATATCCTATCTGCACCTACCTTTTAGTTATTTCCTAAGTTTTAGTGAAATTTCAAAAGTCTAGAGAATACAGGCCCAGTTTATCCAATGTTTCTTCATAGGAAAGACACACCATTCAGGGAATAAGTCTGGCAAACCTTGTATTGTCTTCCTAAATCTCTCTATTTCACCTGGAGGCACTGCTTAAAACCTACCTCTTCAACTACGCTCTGGTAACGTCCTTAAATGTGTCAGTGTCGATTTGTGAAGTACATTGCATGTTTCTGTACAAAAATACAAACTGCATTTAGTCTATGCCTCATTCATTAATGATTTATGCAAGTAACACAGACAACAGCCAACACTTTAGCTTGATAAATCCTCATGTACAGAGTCATCCCAGCTACAACATTGTACTAATATTTTTCACGCAGGGAGAACTCAAATGCATTCCTATTGTTGACAACAAATAGTTTATTAATTTAGCAATAAATTACAATCATTTGTAAAAAAAAATTGCAAATAAAATGGTAAACATTTTTACAACTCCATAATTCTGTTCAATTTTTCCCTCCTTCCCCAAAAAGTGATGATTCCAAGACAGAGAACAGCACACACTTCAGAATTTAAATTATGCAGCATTTTTCACTCAAGGATTACACCTTCAACCAATTTGTGTGCCATTCAATTTATTACCATGGTCACCCATTTGTAGAATTAATCACTATCTTAAAAAAACCCATTAAATTATTGGAATAATTAAGCTTATTGAACCATAACCAATAGCTGATATCTAGTAGTCTTATTCAATTAACTGACATCTATCAAATTATGTACTTCAAAATACTGAAAAGTCAAACATAGTAGAGACTAAAAATAAAGTTGCTGGAAAAGCTCAGTGGGTCTAGCAGCATCTGTGAAGAAAAAAATCAAAGTTAACTTTTCGGGTCCGGTGACCCTTCCTCAGAACGTTAATGGTAAGGACTAATTTCCTCAACTCACAGGATACTTTGGATGTTTAAATTCAAAATCTAGCCAATATTGAATTTTAAGATTGCTGCATTAGGTGCTTATACTGTCTGGAAAAAAAAGCACTCGCTTTCAAAAAGAAATCAAAACCTATCGAGAACAATACAATTGTATCTTCCAAATCTAAATACTGTTGCTGCTGAAAACCTGATTCATAAAAAAGCTGGCAACACTTAGTAGGTAGAATCCATGGAGGGAAAAGTAACGTTGAGATTTCAGGTCTGTGACAATTCTGATGAAGGCACAGATCTCCATCACCACGGATGCTGCCTGGCCAACTGAGTTTCTCCAGCATTCTCTATGTATGTATATTTGTTTGTTTGACACGTCCAGCGTCTGCTGTTTTATTCACACGAAGCTTTAATTCTGCGAGATAAACAGTTGCACGCTGGAACGTGAACAAGAACACTGAAATCAAACAGATAATCAACCACACGGTTGAACTCACAGGACACTCTTACGACTAGAAGCCGCCATCTTTCGTTCAAAAACTGCCGCTTTCCACTTCAGCCGAGGATGTCCCGCCCCCACCGCGGCCATTGGTTCAGCCCCAGAGGCAACTCTACCTCTTATTGGTAAGTATTGATGTCAATCACCAATAATCCCCGCCCCCCACACTGCGGAACGTCTATTGGTTGATTGTCTACGCCCCACCCCTTACAATTGCAGATTTGAGTGGACAGTTCAGATGTCAATCATTAACGGCGGCGCCCTTTTAGTGCGCATGTGTATGTGTTGCCTCCCCGATGAAACCGTGCAATTTATTACCAACTGTACCCCTTCGAAAAATTTATAAATGTAGTGTATTCATTTCTCATTGGGAATTCAGATGTTCTCCTGACAAACACCGGGCAGATTAAAAGATTTGTGCGCTCCAAATAGAAATGGGCTGGGAAGGAGGGCGGACTACGAACGATGGACAGTCAGCTCAGCCATATAGAGGTCGCTTCTTGTGTAATTATGCTAATATAGGAAGAGGAACGCCAATCAGAAAGGGGTGAGGTGGGGTTAGCCTTGAGGCCCCGCTGGGATGCTTATCCTGTGCCTGAAAGACCCCTCCCCTCACGCGCGATCTCCAGTGTTGGAATGAGCGTGTGGAGGTGGTGAATGAAGAATTTGAGATTTCATTTTGCTTTCAAAAACTATTAAGTTTTTGCTCCAAATATATATATTAAACAAGGAGACTTGCCTGTAAGGAAATTCCAGAATGTTCGAAGAAGCGAGTGAAGTGTTTGACAACATGTTCAAGGGCTCTTTCCCATTGACTTTCATAGTCTTCATCCCGGCGGTGTTGATCCTGGTCTCCCCGCTGCCTATAGAGGCTGCCCATGAGTTCACAGTGTACAGAATGCAGCAGTATGATTTGCAGGGACAGGCCTATGGTAAGTATTTCGCCCTCTTGTCATGCACCATCAAATGGCATTTTTCACCTGGCAAATTCATTGGAAGGTTGCGCAACACCATTCAGACTGGGCGTTCTTTTTGTGTGTGTCTGAAACTTCGTGGAACTGTTCACGGCTCCCTCGGTGCGAGTGGTGGAGGGAATGGTGAGGTATGCCATGTTCTCCCCAAATTATCCCGTACTGTCATACTCCAGAGGTTTAAGCACGAACATCTAGGCTGAGACTCCCAGTGTAGAAGCATCCAGAAGTCAGAAGATTTGTGGGCTTGAGTTTTATTCTGGGAGATCAAGTATGACATTCCTGATTTAATGGAGGGAGCATTGTCAAAGATGTGTTTTGGATGAGATTTTAAACTGAACCTCTGGCTACCTTCTCAGGTGGGCATAAATGATCCTGTGTTATTATTTTGAAGAAGACTTACCCCAGGTCAATGGTTACCTTCCTAATTGACATGACCAAACAAAAAGTCAGGTTTTCTGATTTTATATTTTTGCTTGTGAGATCTTTGAAGTGTACATGTTGGCTGCTGTTTCCTGCTTTACAACAGTAGCCACACTTCTTCACTGTGAATATCTTTAGGTTATATACAAACACAAGCCTGTATTTCACTGTGAAGTTCATAGTTCCAAAACTATCACCAAGAGGGCATTTAATTTAAAATATCAACCAATATAAAAGGAATGTGGGCAGGCTGATTGCAGAGAAAGACACAAAGGATATTCATGATGATACATCTACCAGTGCGAATCACTGGTGAGTGAACAATTGTGGAAACCAAGATAACAAGGTGTGGAGCTGGATGAACACAGCAGGCCAAGCAGCATCATAGGAGCAGGAAAGCTTTCCTGCTCCTATGAT